>CM066971.1:10290616-10330508 GCA_033971965.1 Cucurbita ficifolia
CCAAATCCTTTCACTATCCCGCGCTTGTCGGCCTCAGAAGCAGGAAGCCGAACTCTGCCTAACTAATTGTCGGGGCACTCCTTAATTTATAATTATGCGTAAAAACTCAAACATGTACATTGTTTAGCTTTGTATTAATGTGCCAAATTATGAACAGTTTATGATGTTTGTCGCAGATTCGAATTTAGAAAACGATCGTTAACTTAGTTATGGCAATCCTAATTCACTGAAACCACAGTGGTTTTGGACGTCTATGAGTGGAACACACTGAAATCTTGCCTCAGAGCAGCAAGTTCGACGCAGAAAAGCCTACTATCCAAACGATCCATCAATTGCAGGCACAATATCACCTTCTTAGGCCAGCCCCTAAAGTATTTACTCACCTAAGAGCCCTCAAGCGCAGTAGCTCCATATACGGGGCCTCCAAGTCCGAAGAAAGAGTGGAAAGCGCCGAATACATAAAAGGCATTTCAATAAGAATCCTAGATCTTGTTGTAAAACAGCCATGTCGATACGGGGCCAAGTCCTATTGACGGAGATTGTTATGCTTCGCATCCGAATGACGGCAATGCGTGCTCACCTCCTTATCAACTGGCACATCTCGCAAAATTCAATTGCCTCTCGCCAACAGCCTTACATTTACTCTGCAGCTCCTTCAATTCTCATGCCCATACAATAATGTTAGATTACGAGACCGAAGAAGATGATGTTTAAGTGACTAATCTACATCATAATGAATTATAAGTATGGGATATACGCTTCAGCTCCCTTCCTCATGTATCCATAATAACATATAATACTATTGAGCACTACTTGACGAATTCAACAACAACTAGCCACGAATAATTAATGCCATATGAGACATTATCGTCATAGCACCGTCAATAGGGGTTTGAGTGAAAGCGAGGTGATGGGAATGAGGGTGAAGGAGCTGAGAGTTTTCGCATCCTGTGCACGGCCCCCCTCATCCCCTAACGCAAGCCTGCGCCTTGCATGCGCCAACAACCCGAGGCCAGCGACCACGCGTGGCCCAATGAACGGCGCCCGCCGCCGACACCTGGCCCACCACGGGTGTGCAACCCGACCAGCCAGCTTTTAATTGGTGTCGGCTTTAAGGCCCCCTTCTCTAGCAGCTATGTACACTCATTTTAACTTCCGATTAGCACCGTTATATCATAGGTCATTACCCTCATATTGTCACCTAAAATGTCGGAATTATTTGATCGCAAGCCTTATTTTAAAAAGGCCAAATTTTAGGAAACCTCTAGAGACATGCAAATCTTCCCCAAAAGTGTCACATTTCTCAGGTAAGTGCCACCTCGAAACTTCCCTTGCCGATGATCAAACTAAAACTCATTAGCAAGAAAGTTGATCGGTAAGAAGCATGTCACTTATAGAATATGAGCATAGATATAGCACTGAGAATGACACATGTTTGATGTGCATATAGTATGCTCTACTTTAAACACGATACACTGTAGTTACTTATAAATAAATTTCATTGACTACAGAAGTATCGCGTGCCTGCTACACCCATGTTAGCCTCGCCTATGCCCTATAGTCTCTAGTTTCATATATTTCATGATAGTAATGCTAGTTACTATCAACGGCGGATAGTTAGGCACGGTTCGCCTACGAAACTATAGCCCTTATGAGAGTTTTATACCAAAGCAGGCGTCTCCAAGTCCATAAGAGGGAAAGTGCCAGTACAGTGGAAAGTGCCACCTATAAAGCATTTCCCCCCAGAAAAATCCTTGTTCTCGTTGCATAGGCTTGCCCATAACCCCCTTGCTATCGTCGAACGAAGACCAAGTCCTAATGACGGAGATTGTTATAGTGCATGACTAAGATGTGTCACCCTATAATCAACTGGTGTCCACCCTTATCAACCAGCCAATCTTGCAAAATCCAATTCGCAGTTCAATAGACTTAGATCTTTCAGAGCACTCTTCACAATTCCACTAGTGTTAGTTAGACAATGCCCCAATTCATTGTGTTAGCTTCGATTACGGACTACTAAAGAACATGCATGTGTTGCATATTTATCTATCATTGAAATAGGCCGTGAATCGTATCAACATTGTTCTCAGTCTATATCATAATTATTAATAGCCCTCGAGCACGGCCTGAAATTCAACCACACTAATACAATAAATACATATGTCTTTCCCAAAATTAGTCAATAAGCATAGTCAATATGTCTTCCCCAATCCGTCAATAAAGAAAGAAAAGAGTGGGTGCTCACATATGTAACCTCCGACTATTCTATGTTAAAAAACCCGATAGCGCCGTCTAACTTGTCCCACAGTAGCAGGCTCGTCTAACTTAGTTACATATCATGAATAACGATTAAGTCTAAATCACACTCATACAAGCGCCGGCTTAGGGGTATTATAAAGGAAGACGTAAGATGATTTTGATGTAAAAGCTAAAGCATGTGCATATCAAAAGACATGATTATTAGCTAAAACATTGGATTTAAATTTCATATTCACGGTATTTCCTCCCTTTACAGACACCAAACTCTTAACAAAAAAGATAGCCCTTGCGAAAGAGAACCTAGCTGAGGATAGTCCCTTTATCAAGGTAGCTCTTTAATCTAGTTGGGTAGCTTAGCATTGTACAAAATCACCCTCTCCCTTCCATGGGCTCTTACCATAAGAGCTTGCATCAGAACTCACAACACACCAATGGTTCTCTTCTAATTCCCAGAAACGGTACAATCGTCATCAACTTCGACCATAAAGCCTCACTAAATTCATCTCTCTCCATATAAACTCCAGATGACTGAGAAACTCTACTTTCATCCCCTCTGCGATGGATAATGAAATAAGAAACAATCTGATCCAGTTCAAAAAAACCCCCATTATATACCCTATACCTCTCGCGTATTCTCCTCTAAAACTACCTCTGTGCCACCGGAATTCGCCTGAACACCATCTCGCTATGTCAATATGATCGTATAATTTCTGACCCTTACTTCTGAATAATCTTGTCACCCACCACAAATAAGAGATTTCTTCGCTAGATAACATCTCAAAAGAAGGACGCCCAAAGATAAATTGCGCCACAAATCAGGACGGTAGTCAAGTTCCTCTCCACTCTCATCCTATTGCTCTCAATATATACAATTTCCACTCATCAGGCGGACGTGAAAATAGCCGGATCCTTCACAAAATTCACAACCTAACCACTTTTAAAATCTCTGATTTCGATCCGTACCCAAATCCGACGGCCAGTTCTCGGCCGGCGCAACGAATCGTACCCGCGGCATCAATCGGGAGCCCGGTTCAGGTGGAGCCGCAGGAGAATCGCATCGGCGGTAGTTTCTCGAAACTCTCTGCAGTGGCTGGATGCCCCACCAGTAATGGAAAATATCCCACGAAGACGTGTGGAATACAAAGGCAGAGTAAACCCATAGAGAGTAGAGCCTGGATACGAAATACGAAATGATCCCCTTATCAAATGGCAATCGACATACGTAAACCGGCCACAGATCCATCGAGGGAGCAAGACGGAAAATTTGCGGATCTGAAAGAGATAGGATATATTTCACTACTTGCGCGAAGTTCTTCGTATACAAGACGCCCACCAATCAGTAAAGTGTTCTGCTGAATCTGAATTAGCCGATAACCTTTTGGACATGAGAAATGCTTGCCGTTGCGAATTTAGGGTTGTTCGATCTAGAGCATACCAGATTGATTCGAACGGTCTTGAACTCGAAGCAGATGACTCCGCGCGAAGCCTGGACGAGAATCTCGCATCATCACCTCTTCAAGGCAGATTCTCCTCAGAAGTCTGCTATCTGGAGCAGATGTTTCCGGCAACAAGGAGAGAGCTTGTGTGAAAGCCCTTGTTCAAGATTTCTGAAGGTAATTAAAGACGAAGAATCAAACAGATGAACTGCTCGTCGTTAAGCCGAATGCGGGAATGATATTGGGCTGCCGGCCAAGAACTATAGAGCACTCACGGGTTCATGATTTACACGCTGCTCCAATTCTTCGGTTGCCCTACACCCCAATTACTATACTTCGCTACCGCTCCTTACAAACCCTTCTCATTGATTATCTTTATATTCCTACTATATTTATATTATATGCCGAGGCCCTTACATCTAGGTCTACATTCAATTTCCATGCTCCATCTCTAATTATGGGTCCTTCAACTTCAGTCGTTGAGAAGATAAATGGCATCCACTCTTACTCATTCACCCATAAGAGGCCACACAGGAGACCTCCATGAACGCTCTTAGTAAACACCTACAACGCGACTGTCTGCTATTCACTTAATCTAAGCGAATCAGAGCGCCTTGAGATCAATATGCTCAATATTATACTCTCAAAGTCACGGCGTGCGGGCTTTTTCCAGCTGGACAAAATGGTGAAGTATAGGAACGGGAAATGCTACGCCTCTGCGAGCAAGCAGCAGCACCACTCTCGGATATTAACGGAGAATGTCGTAGGAGGAGTGATGCCATCCGGACCAAGCTAAATTAAACAAAATTGCAAAGAGCAAGCAACGGTTCTTGTCAATGCAGGCAACAGCTACTTTGTATAATTGTGTTTCTAGTTCTATTTAGCTCTGCTTGATCGCGCTATTTTCGTTACCATATCTACCTATTTTTTGCGAGACACTCCATTTTATCCTTGCTATGCTATTGTTGTACTACGGCGCTCTTAGCCTTATTTTTTTTAAACACTATTGTATCAAGTTAACTGATAAGTAATCTATAGCGTGCCAGCTGGAGTTGGCCTGATAGGGAGCACTCAGCTATACCTAGTTAGGAGAACCCCAAATTATTGTGATTAATATTAGAGATCAGCTGCGAGGTATAACGACGAGTGAGAGGCCGCATCAATATGCCTGCACTATAATGCTTGATGTACCCTAGTCCCTGTACTTTAATGGTATGTACTCTTGAGACTTCATAACTGTCAGGATAGACCGCCTATATTTCACTTCAATAGTTTCGCGGAATAAATTAAAAAAGTCACAAAGATATTGTTACATTACTCGTGATCTCTGTTCTTTCCTGAATATCTCCAGTTGTAGGAGCCTAAATTTGGCCATTAAATATAAACTTTTCCTGTGTTCATGCTAGAGTTGCCAGATCTACAAAGAAATTGTTTCATCCATAAAAGAAAACTGGTACTTTTTTTTTAAGTGGAATGATCTTAAGCCTGTGAATCTTTAGGCTCCATTTTATACCTTATGTTCTTGTAGCTCGATGAAAATCCATATTAGGATCCTTACAAATTTTCATCTCGTCATACATATTTTTTATATTCTGGTGGCTGCAAATCTAAGATAAGGTATCTCAATAATTTTACGACGTTCAATGTATCTAGCTCTTGCCCTCGTTTGTACTTACCACAATCTGTTCAGCTATCAATAATCACTTCTCTAGTTTAATTGGTATTGTACACCCGCTTATAAAACATCGATCCTTCTCCTAATATAGTTGCCCTACGCTAGCACCAAAATAACCTCTTTTAGCGTTTTTTTTTAAAGTCTACAACATTCAGCTTGCGTTTCTATTATTCTGAGTCTAATATTAAGTAAAGCGTCATATGAAGTATTAGATGTCAGTAAACAAATAAAAATCTAGTATTATATGTGTTTACACGCCCTGCCTCTCTAGCATAATACTTCCGTTGCATCTCATTGATATGGATATACGCCACTGCTAGTTTCTTAAGATTTCTTATCAGGTGTGACTTAGTGAGAAGATTGTCTGGCTCCTTAACCAAGGCTTTAAGCTCGCTCGCGCCACCTAGGCTATCGGCTCAGTCTGAGATCTAGTACTTCTCACTTTTGTTCTGCGCTAATGTTCTTTAATTTTTTGCTTTTAGAAAAACAAAATATTAGACAAGATGAATTATGACAATCTCAACTATAAACACCAATGTAGTTGTACATGTTAGTTCTAAATAAGGAATTTCATCTTTAATTAATTATTATGTACCGTCTCAGCATTTGTTCCCCATTTATATTCATCTAACTTCTCTTGTAGGCTTCAATAATTTACGCAAAGGGCTCGTGTTTTGCCCACTATCATCTTATGCTGGCCTCCATCGATAACAGGCCGGTATTCAGAGAAAAGCTATAAAGTAGCATTAGTATAGTGCCACGCCCTGCAACAACTTCTTACTTTGCAGCTATCTATTTCACGTTCTAGTAACAATTTATTCCCTCTGAACTTATTAGTTATCAACCAATATGTCGAATTTTGTCTGTAACTTGAAGGAACGGCGAAGCTTGCATAATAATCCCAGACATCAAGCCTGAGATGAGAGGTTGACTTTAGTGTTCATTTATAACATGTTTACCACAGGAGTAAGAACTATATAATGGGGGAGACCATGAGGTAAAATTGATGACACTGCACTATTTTAACCTTAGGCAAAGTTACGCGAAGGCCTATGGACCTTAGTTACATCATTTAGGTCACTAAATAGCGAGAATAAAAATTAAGACTTATAAATTAGATAATGTATATATAAAGCAATATAATATTAACATATTCTACACTCAAAGTTATGAATATATCTTACATTAAATCGTTAATATTAGAGTATATGCTCTTTCTACATTTTTTTTATTACCCTCCAAGTTATTGATATAAACGCAATTAATTCATATCCATATCTAAGTAGCCTAGCGTCTTACATTAGCTCACTTATGTTTATATTAGTTCAGAGATTATATTAATCTAAAGCATTAATGAACAGTCACTTATGCCAAAATTGAGCTAGTTCTTTTCCCACAGTCTAAATTAAAAGTCAGGTAAATAGTGCATATATATTTAATATTTTTTTCGAAAGGGAACAAATTATCATTAATGCTAATGGAATATACCAAAAAGCGGAGGGATATCCAATGTGTACAAACAGTTCACTCCCGATATAGCCCAAAATTATACACGTAAGAAAATAATGAACAAAATATATGTATCTTACATGAATGTGCCTGCCACCTGTACAAAATGAGATCTTAAGTAGAATGCCTAACCGGATTAATGACCCACAATAGCCTCTTGTCATTCTTTCTGAAAGGATGGCTCAGCAGCAGAGCAAATGGAATGCGAGAGTTACTCCTGTCGAGCACATATTTACCAATGGAAGTACAATTCTTATGAATGCTTTTTCATGGCTAAACTAGCATTATTGTTAGATGTATTATATGCAATTTAGTAAGACAGTCGATTGAAAACTTCATGAAAGGGAATACAAAAACAACCCTAAGGTGCCCAGTATAGAGAGTGCTGCGGTATGAGGGCACCCCTACCCAAGAATAAATGAATGAACGCCTTACGAATCTATTGATAACCATACAAGAGAGGCTGAAAGGTTTTACAAAGCGTATAAAGGGATTATCAAATGGCAAAAAGTTGGCCCTATTTTCTTAATAACCAATTCGTCACTTTTTGTACGTGGAGGTACAAATGACAGCCTGAAATCATATTTTTATTTGCCGAAAGTAAATATTTTGCCTCTCTTATTCCAGGTTCCTTGGCATGTCCAATGTGGGCGGTGTATAGTTTACGGAGGCCATGGAAATTACTTTAGGAGATGCGAAAATTTAGTTATAATCGTATGCCAAGAGAGGATCGGCATACTGCAATGTGTCACCTTGATATATTAGAAAGACTAATCATTATAGATGACAATGGTCTTAATGACTATATCACAAGATCTGATCATCCGTAATTCCACAACCATATTCCACCAGTCGTTAGTGAAAATTAATTTCGATTCAGTCTACTTATTATATTTACAAATGAATTTTCCAAAATTGTAATGGATAATATAAGTAAATGCCTCTCAAAATGACATCTCTGTTCCCAACCGTCCTCCTCGTCCTGATAAACCCCTGCCTCATGTTATCGGTTATTCCAACCGCCGCTTAATTATACTCTCTATTTCGAAACCCATACTCATCCCACCACAAATGTCTCATATAAGGGAGGTCCAAAATCAAGAGGAGTGGACTTGCATCTCCGAAGGATATTGACCCAAATCCTCCAATTCCTTCATACAAAGAATGTACCACAACGACCCTACCATCTTTCAAGAGGGGTACATAATGTCGCTCTTTAATCTACCCTCATATTGTAGGTAATAGAGGCAAAGTCTTCCCTACATTATGCAATGGGAGTCTCAAGTTTAATCAGCTATTCCTTATTTTAGCTGAAAGCCTGCATAATTCAAGAAGCGTTGGAGTTTTCATTTATTACGGCTCCAGTGCTGTGATATTATGCTCTAACCTCAAATAATCCCCCCAAAAGCTCCCCGAATACCACAATACCATCAAGAATAAGTATATTATCGTATCCACAAACAGCAATCCTCATATATATTTTTGTCTATCAAGATAGAGCTCTCTAGAGTTTAACTTATTGTTGGATCATTAATGAATCCAAATAATAAAGGTTTACCTTTTTTGCTGTGTCACATGAAGATCTTAATAACTTCGCGGCTTGCAAGAAACAACCGAAAGAGAATGCTGATTAATTCAAGAAGAGTTTCGGCTCTCCTTTAACATTCTGGCTCCAGTGCTAGTGCATATTATGCTTTAACCATCAAGGATGTATCTAGTTTCAATCCAAACAGGAATCTATATATATTCTTTATCCCTCAAGATTGGCTCCTCCTAGAGATTTCTTATTTTGTTGGTAGAATAAAATCCAAATAATAAAAGGTTCCTTTTAAGTCTAGCAGACGATGAAGATCATTAATAACAGGGCTTGCAAGAAAACAACGAAAAAACACGTTTTTCCGTAAATGATCAAGTAAGCTGCCTAAGAAGATCAGGATTAGAAACGGATAAGGTTTAGATATGCGTCTCATAGTTACAAGTCCCCTATATATTATGCTACCGTTAGAATAGCTGTTGAATAACCTCAAGAATCTTAACTTAGAGTTGTTCAGCCAGGTGAAATATTATTTTGTTAAACAAATAGTATACGCAGTAGTATGGGAGGGCGTCGGGTTCACATCCCACTTATTGACTTATCCATCTTTATATGTTCATTCGTACCTGCACATGGTACTGCAATACCACATTATGCAGTCATCATTTGCATTTGTTTGCGCTTGGAAGCATCATTCATTGCGAATTTACAGGCTGAAAGCCCAATCCAACTGAGTTATGTAGTTGCCAGCGATAAGGTTTCCGCATAGCCGTAATGTTTACCAGGTTTTGCCCATAAGCTCATTATGATTGCCACCTATAAAGTTCGATCCTTATCCTTAATGCCAAAAGCGATAACTTCTTTCATCCTTTTTCCTAGAGATGATAGATATGTGTCCAGAATTGCCAAGTTTTCCATCTTTCACCCTGGCCCCTGTTATGCGGGCTGTTCGCTGGCAACCAGAAGAGAGAGGTGCATGTTAATTCCAGAATATATGAATATTCCTATTACCCGCATTGCAAGCTCTTTCCATCTTTTAGCCAGGTGATCGTTTCATGTTATCTTTCATCTCTAAATTTGTAGATTCTTCGTAGGGCATAGCAATTCCATACTTTCTAGCAGTGTCTAAGTATGTTCATGTATTATTCATCCTAGCCTTTGTAACAAATGGTGAACAATCTAGCAGCATCACAATAAATAGAGGTTCATAGGTTCCATTAGTAACACCATAAGCTTACCCCCACAACACTTCCATAAATGACAAACTTCAAAACCCACAGATCTTTCTGCTGTTTGCATTTGTCATTTTGCTTCCTATGGCGGAATCACAGCCTTTTGACCATTTTCTGGTTTGTTACAGCAGTGACCGCTATAATTTTTGTGCTTTACAACCAGGACACGTGTGCAGGAAAAGGGAAATAAAATTCTTCACAATCCATAGGCATTCGTGGCCTCAGAAGGTAGAAACTCAGTAACATATACTGTCATGGCGCAACCCCCTTTGATTTTTCAAAGGTGAAATTCAAATATTCAAACATGCTATTTATTTTAATTCAGTTTATTAATGTGCCGTATGCAAATTATAATCCCGTTCATTATGTTTGGATTTCAGATTTGCGCATTCTAGAAAAACGGTCTTAAGATAGTTTGGGCCCCAAGTCTCTGATCAATGGAAAAAACAATTCGTTTTTGGACTCATAGAGTGGAACAACATGGAATTTCTTAGTGTCTCTCTAGTAAATCAAGCGAATTAGTTCTCAAACAGGGCCTCCGAGTCGTTGAAGCAAGTGTGGGAAAAGCGCCGTATCCCCGTCATAAACCCATTTCAAGAAGAATCCTGTTCTTCGTTGTCAAAGGCAGCATCGAACGGTACATGTCTTATTGACATAGATTGGTTATGCTGCATTGACAAGCGATTAGCGTCTACTTGAGAAGAAATATGTTTATAGTGATGAAGAGAAAATTGGAGAAAATAAATGGGTGCCTTTTTTCGTTCACCATTTCTAATTATAATTGAAATAAATGGGTGCTTTTTCTTTTTCGTTCACGTGACCCCTTTCTCATTTATGACATATTAACTTCTCATTTATGACATATTTACTTTGAGAAGAGAATATGTTTATAGTGATGAAGAGAATTGGAGAAATAAATGGGTGCTTTCGTTCACTATTTCTAATTATAATTGAAATAAATGGGTGCTTTCGTTCACCATTTCTAATTATAATTGAAATAAATGGGTGCTTTCGTTCCCCCTTTCTCATTTAATGACATATTATTACTTCTCATTTATGACATATTACTTTGAGAAGAATATGTTTATAGTGATGAAGAGAATTGGAGAAATAAATGGGTGCTTTCGTTTCACTATTTTCCCACTAATTATAATTGGAGAAATAAATGGGTGGCTTTTTCGCTTCACCATTTCTAATTATAATTGAAAAATAAATGGGTTGCTTTCGTTCACCCTTTCTCATTCTATGACATATATACTTCTCATTTATGACATATTACTTTGCAGAAGAATATGTTTATATGACGTAGATGAAGAATTGGGTGATTGTTCGAATTCTCATTATCATAAATCCCTGGGGCTTGCTTTCGTTCTCCACTATTTCTATATCCCATAATTGAACATAATCTCCCCCCCACATTACGACACCTCCATGGTGGCTTTCTCCCTTCATCAATTTAAACAACCCCCCCCCCATGACATATATTAACTATAATAATATTTAGGGTGTACATTCAAAAACCCGATAAATCTAGATCAACCAAATTTAAATTAGGGTTGGGTTGGGTTCATTTTCTAAACCCGGAAATGGTTTGATTTGGTTTTGGGGTTAACGGGACAAGAACTTTGGGTTTGACCCGACTGAAAAAAAAAATTATAAAATACATTAAAAATTTTAGCGTATTTATGGTTCCGCCAAGGTGTTCGCTACTACTACTTATGCACAGGTTCGACCTCGAAAAACATTATTATTAGTTTATTGTTTTGTTAATTTCTTTTATATTATAAATATTTATATTATTATTTTTTGTTTCTTTTATATTATTTTATTACTAAATACATATGAATAAATAACACAAATTGATAAATAATTAGTTTAAACGTTATTTTCTTTTTATTGTTTTGTTAATTTCTTTTATATTATTAATTATTTTATTATTTTTAGTTTCTTTTATATATTCTTATTACATTAAAAAATCTCTCAATATTTCATATTATTTCAAACACATTAATAATTAGTAAATTAATAAACAATTAAATTAGATAGAAATAAAGTTTTAAATTAATTAGTTTAAAAAATTTGAAGATTTTGTTCTAAAATCGATACAAATAATTCTAAATTTTAATATATTTATTATTCATTATTATATATTTTTTTTCTAATAATTTAAGACCTTCCAATCTAATCAATAAGTAAGTTTTAAAAAATTTTATAATATTTTTTATTTTCGTTAGGTATAATTTTTTTAAACTAATAATAATGATTTTTACATTAATGATTTATTCTTATATTTTCTTTACAATTATCAAATTTCAAATTATTAAAATTAATTATGGTAAACATCATACAATATCATATGGGCAACTTTTCATAAATATTTAAAATTATTTACTTTTCCCAAACACCTATAAAAAAAAATGGTGGAGAAAAAATAAGTATAAATCAAAATCAAGTTAAACCTATCTAAACTATATTTTTACAAAAAAAAAATACTTAAAACTTATTATTAAAGGATATATTTAAAAATGAACTTATTAAATATTATTAAATGAATGTAGTTAAAAATGGTATAAAGTGTATACGAATAATGGGTTTGTTATAATGGGTTTATAGAATAGTATGATGGTAAAGAAGTTTTTTTCCTAAGAAAATAAAAAATAATATACAATACGACCAATAAAATAATATAGAAAAAAATAAAAAAAAACCAATAAAAAAAATAGTGATCCAAAGTAAACCCTATATTTTATAAATTTTTGGTTGGGTTCCAGTTAATTAGAAATTCTAATTATACCAAAGTTTAGAAAAATAAACTCAACCTACGAAATGTTACAACCTAACCCACAATTGAATTGGTTCGAGTTGTTGGGTTGAATGAGACAACTCGAATAACAAAAATGTATATGAAACTATCCATCTAATATTAAAAAGATTCAAAAATACATAGACTTTGTGTAAAAGCTTAAACTTAGATTCAAATTTCATATGTCAGGTTATTTCCTCCTTTCACCGATATAGTACTCTCGACAAAAGTAATAGCTTGAGACCTTTCTGGGTGCCCATTTATGGGAAGCTCTCTCAACTTTTTGGTTCGAATATTGTACAAAATCACCTGCCCTTCCCTTGTCTCCATTAAGAGTTCATTAAAACCCACAAAAACCAATGACTTCTCGATTCCAAAAAAAGGCCCAATTCTCAATAGCTTTGACCATGAAACCCCACCAAATTCATCATTCTCCATCTCCCAAACATCGAACTCTATTTCATCCCCTTCCTCTAGATAATGAAATAGGACCATCGATCCATTCAAAACTCCCATACTTCTATACCCTTGGCGCTCCTTGACACTCTCTGGCATCGAAATTTGCCTGAAAACTTCTTCGCTCATGTCAAATGACTGTATAATTTCTGTCCTATCATTATCTGTCTTTGCCCACCAATAATATATTCCTTCATGATATGTATGAAAGGAAGGCGTCCACATTACACTACCACAAATAGGACTATGAATTTCTCTCCATTTATCTTTGCTCAAATCATAAATTTCAACTCTAGGAGGGTGAAAAATGCTAGGTGGTTCCACAAAATCCACAACCCTAACCACCTTGAAATCCCTAGATTTCGAATCGTACCCGAATCCAATGGCGTTCGTGCAAGAATCGATCCCTTCAAAGTCACCCGCGGGTTCGGTGAGGAGGAGAATCGATGGCGGTAGTTTTCGAAACTCTCTGGTGGCTGGATTGCAGAGGAAAATGTCCCTACGAAAATCGGCGAGGCAGAGTAAACCGTGAGAATGGCCACAGATTTCGGAATATCGAAAATCGTCAGCGGATGGCAAATCGACATCGTAAACAGGCACAGATCCATCGAAGGGAAGGGGGAATTTGAGGAAGGAGAAGATATATTCCTTCTTGCCAGAGTTCTTGGTAACAAGACGCTTGAGAAGAATGTGTTTCTGCCGATGACGAGAATTGGAGAAATATATGGTCGCGAATTTAGGGTCGTTGATTAGAGCATACCAGGATTTTCGAACGGTCTTGAATCGAAGCAGAGACTCCGGCGGAAGCCTGGAGAGAATCTCGATCATCACTCCTTCAGGCAGATGTCCCAGAGCCGCCATTGGAGAGAGCTTGTGAAACCTTGTTCAAGATCTCTGAAGGTAATAAAGACGGAAAATAAAACGGATGACTTCGTCGTTAAGGGAGGGGAAATATTGGGTGCGGCCAAGACTAGAGCACTCACGGCTTATTGATTTACACGTGTCCAATTGCCGTTCATGATCGACACGTTGTTAAGGTTAATAAGGGAGGGGAATTTTTTGGTCCAAATTTGTGAGTTAGTTTCAGCCTCACAGATTGACAGCCCATTACCCATCTCTGATTCCATCAATTCAATTGCTCTCCCAATTACCGATCTTTCTGCTCCTTCAATTGCCCTCTCTTCATTCCTTTTTATCTCCTCTATTTCTGTTACATGCCACCCTCATCTGGGTCTCCTTCAATTTCCGGTCCCTCACTTGGGTTTCTTCTGCCGTTGTGAAGAGAAATGGTGTCTGTAGGGTCTCTACCATTCACCATCGAGGCCTACACAGAGACCTCCATGATCGTTCTTAGTAACACCTATCATCGGACTTTCTGTTCTTCACTTAAGCAGCAGAATCGTTCCAGCGATATAAATAATTCTCTAGTTTAATTTGTATAAAACATGATCCTTCTCCATTAGTTGCACGTGCTGGTAATACCTCTTAGCCTTTTTTTTTATCTGTCTACTTCAGCTTTGCTTTCTATTATTCTGAATCTGATTATTGGTATTGAAGTTTTCAAGATGTCAGTAAACAAAACAAAAATATGTATATATATGTGTCTACACGCCCTGCCTCTCTGCATATACTTCCGTTCACATCATTATTTATCGATTGCCTACTGAGTTCTTGAAGATTTCTTTCAGGTGGACTTGGAGACGTCGCTGGCTCCTTACCAAAGGCTTTGGCTCGGACATAGGGTTATGGTAGTTCTTTTTTGCTTACAAATAAAATATAGAAAAGATGCATTCGACAATCTTACTTTCTATAACCATCAATGTTAGTTGTAATTGTTTCTAAATAAGTAATTACTTCAATTATTTATGTTCGTCTCAGCATTGGTCCCATTTTTATTTCATATCTTCTTTATAGGTTATAGTACTTCGATATGCAATTTATGCTGGCCTCCAAGATAATGGCTTTCGGAAAAGATATAAAGTGGATGGACGTTCAATAAACAATTTTTCTGGTATGTTATCACCAATATGTGAATTTTGTAACTTGCAGGACCTTGGAGTTGCATTCTTCAAGACATATGTAGATGTAGTTAACTTTGTCTTCATTGATAACAGCATGTTTCACCCTATGGAGCAGAATATATACGGGGGAAACCATCAGGTAAAATGATGACACCTTTGTCTTCATTGATAACAGCATGTTTCACCATATGGAGCAGAATATATACGGGGGAAACCATCAGGTAAAATGATGACACCTGCTATTTTACCTTAAAATATTATGTGAAGGGATTGAGTTTACGTTAATTTCCATTAAATATAACATGTTAATTCCATGGAAAATTGGTCGTATGACCTTTGATTATCTTCAATTTCATAGTCTCCCACCTTGTTTTTCTTCATAGTCTCCCGCCTGGTTTTTCTTCAGAAATACAATGGTGGCCTACCCAACTTTACTTGGAATACAATATTTAAATCTTCTTTGGATTATTATTTTCCTTCATATTTTAAATTTTGGTCCATAACCCCGCCTATCTAATGACCTCAGTTTAGGACTGCGAGATGAATATACTTTCTCTGATATCCATTACAATAATTGGCTATAAAGGGCAGCAAAATCTCTTTCATTGGCTTCCAAGTTATTATCCAAGCAATTTGTAACAACCCAGATCCACCGCTAGCAGATATTGTCCTCTTTGGGGTTTCCCTTTCGGGCTTTCCCTCGAGGCTTTAAAACGCGTCTACTAGGGGAAGGTTTCCACACCCTTATAAAGGGTGATTTGTTCTCCTCCCCAACCAATGTGGGACATCACAATCCACCCCCCCTTCGGGATCCAGCGTCCTCGCTGGCACTCGTTTCTTTATCCAATCGATGTGGGACCGACCCCAAATCCACCCCCTTTTGGGGCCAGCGTCCTTACTGGCACACCGCCTCGTGTCTACCCCCTTCGGGGAACAGCGAGAAGGCTGACACATCGTCCGGTGACTGGCCTTGATACCAAGTTTGTCACGACCCAATAGTTTACTACGGGCCGTGACTAAGAACGACACACGCATGTACGAAATAGTTTAAAAATGAGATAGAGAAAATCCTTAAGTTTCAATAAAGTTTTTAAACAACAGACAAACACAACATTTGACAGTTTGGAAACAAATATCGAAAGACAGCAAATACAAAGTAAAGACCGGACTGACGCCCCGGGACAACCCATTCCTCTGTGACAATCCCCGTCTCCATCACGCCCGCCCCTGACCGACGCCTCGCGCTCCTGAAAAAGGAAAACATAGCAAGGATGAGTATAAAAATTATACTCAGTAAGCCACCTACTTGTAGGCCTCTTCGCATCCTTATTTTAGCAGGTTCTCACGGTCTCTTGATCCGGTTCTAGGACATCTAGTTCTGATCGTAACCCCTTGGAGCTCGCCCCTTGGGTTTCACCGGTTCATCAACCTTTCATTAGACACCTAGAGGTTCCTTACGCTTAACTGATATGGTCGGTATCTCTCTATGAGGCGCTACCTCGACGTGGCTATCTGGGACTACATGGTATTTAGCCTAGGGGTGTGCTGAATACCTCCTAAGCCCATGTGGTTCTCCTATGGGGGGCGCGACCCAACCCGTTCCCATGCAGCTAATGGGCTGTACGACGTGGGGACACATTTCCCATGTGAAATGGCTAAGAGCAGTAATGACTGGTCAGGAACCTTTGGTCCTCCCACGAAGCTATAGATACCGTCCTCACACTTAGCAATTTATGAACACTCTTAAGGTATCTTGTTGCCGTGGTAATTCCGCTAAGTTCCTAGGGGAAGGTTAAGTCTGGTTTAGAGCGACTTATCGCTCCTAATAGCAATTACCTAATCTTATCATAGAATTGGGCCATGGAAAATAACAGAGCATGCATGCAACCAGCTTGTAACGTCATAATGTATAATTCATGTAAACTAAGCACGCAGGCTCAACGGGGCGATGGCCTCCATCAAGCACCCAGAACACGAGGTTCGCGCTCAATGGGGCGAAGTCATCCATCAAGCACCCGGAACGCAGAATGCACAATTCTAATCATAAATTAAAGGCATACATACGTACAGCGGAAGCTTTAAAGCATACAAGCAAGGCTCAGATATTTCACCCAATACACTTATAATAATCAGCTATCTAATCTCATTCATGGAGAGCTAATCTGAGGCATAATTACTAGCATGCATGCAATCCTAGCGAATCCTACAAGTATTCCATCCTAAATATCGGGTGGTGACTTACCTGGTTGACGCGTGCCCTTTCGCTAGCGTTTCTCTGCCCGTGAGGTGTCCAAAAATACTGATTTCCTTAAGTTAGGTCCCTATTGACATGTAAACAGTATTAGAATTGGAACCGGGACAAAAATCGGGCAAACAGAGGGCAACCGGGCCAAAACGGCCCATCCACGCGCGCTCACGCGCCGACTGTATGCTGCCCACGCGCGTGGAATAGCGCCAGTCGCAGGCCGCGCGCGCGCGCGCCTACCACGCGCGGTAGCTTCCGCGCAGTCGCGGGCCGACCGGTCTGGTTCGACTCGACTCGGCTCGCTCTCGCGGTTCGGGCGGTCTGATTCAGTTCCGGTCCGGCTCTCGCGGGCTCGCGGTCTCGCGTCGGTTTGGCGTTCGGGCTTTGCTTGGGCTTTGCAGACGACACGCTGGAGCTGCGTTGCTCCAGCCGACGGTCGACGCGTGTCCGGCGCCTGTCACGCCGCCCTCCGCCGCTCGCCGACGCCGACTTTTTTTTTTTTTTTTTTTTCTTTCATCTCCGTCCTCTGTAATCCGTAACACAGTGCTCTTTTCCGATTTTCATATCTTTTGATCCGTAGTTCGGATCGATATGATTTCTTCGACAAAGTTCTATATCGTGTTACGGGGTACGTCCTAGTATTTTTTTCGTAATTTTTTGCTTGACTACTGGACGGGTTAAGAGCGTCGGAAGTTCGCTTACCGTTCTCGGACGATTCTCGGATTTCCGTCTCCGGGTTGAGATCTCGGCCAAACTTCTCCACAGATCGTGCGTACAGTTGTTCCTAGGTGAATATCTCGGCAATTTAGGACTCGATTCACAAAAGAAAAGCTGAGATCTGAGAAATGTCGTTCAAAACCTTACCTCGTGAGACGTTCTTGGATCTTGACGGAGCGTCGGCCTCGCTAGCCTCTCAGTCCTTGCACAAGTCTCGTCTGAAGATGGATTCCGACGGTGGTCCGATAAACTTCGCGGCTGATTTCTCTCTAACTCTCTTTTTCTTTTGCAGGGGATCTGGCGAGGTTTTCCTGAGACCCCTATTATGGCTAGAGGGGCAAAATGACGTTTTTGCCCCTTAGTTGACTTAGCCTTTTTTTTTTTTTTTTGCGTTTATAAACTCTTTTTTTTTTGGCCTCTCCCCTCCTTAAGAACTTTCGTTCCCGAAAGTGGAAATCTCTTGGAAGAGTTCGGGGTAAGCTCTCCTCACGTCCTCTTCTCGTTCCCAGGTTGCCTCTTCCTCACGGTGGTTACCCCATGAGACCTTTACCAAGGGAATATCTTTGTTGCGCAACCGCCTAGTGTCTCGAGCCAAAATTCTAATAGGCTTCTCCTCGTAAGACAGATCTTCCCGAAGAGGAAGCATCTCATGCTCGATTACATGAGTAGGGTCTGGAGTGTACTTTTGCAGCATGGATACATGGAACACATTGTGCACGGCGGCAAGGTTCGGTGGCAGAGCAATTCTGTAAGCCACAACCCCAACTCTTTCCAGAATCTCGAAGGGGCCTATGAACCTTGGGCTTAATTTTCCCTTCTTTCCGAACCTCAACACCCCCTTCATAGGGGCTACCTTCAAGAACACGTGGTCACCCACCTCAAATTCGAGGTCCCTTCTACGCACATCTGCATAGCTTTTCTGTCGGCTCTGTGCGGTGAGTATCCTCTGCTTGATTTTCTGCACCGCTGCGTTGGTGACCTGAAACAACTCTGGCCCCATTAGTTGCTGCGTGCCTACTTCTTCCCAAAACACTGGTGTTCGACACCTACGCCCATACAGTGCCTCAAAAGGGGGCCATCTGGATGGTTGCCTGATAACTATTATTGTAAGCAAACTCCATTAAAGGCAGATGTTCGTCCCAGCACCCTGAGAAGTCTAGGGAACAGGCTCGCAACATATCCTCTAAAGTCTGGTTCAGCCTTTCGGTCTGTCCGTCCGTTTGAGGATGGAACGCTGTACTGAACCTCAACTGAGTTCCTAGTGCTTTTTGGAGACTTTTCCAAAACTGCGAGGTGAACCTGGTGTCCCGGTCTGATACTATGGACACTGGTACACCGTGCAGACGTATTATCTCCTTTATATACAACTGAGCCCACCGATCCACTGGATATGTGGACTTTCCTGGAATGAAGTGGGCCGTCTTGGTCAGTCTGTCTACAACTACCCAGATGACGTTGAAACCCAGCTTTGTCTTTTGCAAACCCGAGACGAAATCCATACAGACTGCTTCCCCATTTCCACTGAGGAACATTAAGGGGCTGTAGCAATCCCGCTGGGCGCTGCCTCGGGGCCTTCACCTGCTGGCAGGTCAGGCAACGGCTTACGAAATCCGCTATGTCCCTCTTCATTCCGGACCACCAATACTATCTTTTCAGATCCTGATACATCTTCGTACTTCCAGGGTGGAACGTATAAGATGTATCGTGGGCTTCGGTCATGATATCTTTTAAGATTCTCTCGTCCCGGGGAACGCACAGGCGGTTTTGCCATAGCAGGCCCCCGTCTGAGGAGATAGAATACCCTGCTGGTCTTTCTGTCTCAGTCTGACTCCACACTTTACTTAGGTGTTCATCAGACCTCTGAGCGTCGATAATTTTCTTTCGTAAGGTGGGCTGTATGGTTAACTGTGTCATCTGAACAGTACCACCTTTAACCACCACGTTTATCCCAGCCCTCTTCATTTCATCCTGCAGTCTTTCCTGTGTGGTGATCATCGCAGAAGTATGCACAGCCTTCCTGCTCAATGCATCAGCTACAACGTTGGCTTTGCCTAGATGGTACAGGATCTCTATGTCATAATCCTTTACCAGTTCCAACCATCGCCTTTGTCTCATATTGAGCTCCTTCTGCTTAAACAAGTACTTGAGGCTCTTATGATCAGTAAAGACTTGTACTTTTTCCCCATACAGGTAATGTCGCCACGTTTTTAGAGCAAATACTACCGCTGCTAACTCGAGGTCATGCGTGGGGTAGTTTCGTTCATATTCCTTCAGTTGTCGAGAAGCATACGCTATCACTTTACCCTTCTGCATGAGCACACACCCTAACCCTTTCCCTGATGCATCACTGTACACCACGAGATTACCAGACCCGTATGGAACTGTAAGGACTGGTGCGGTTACCAACCTCTTCTTGAGTTCCTGGAAACTCTGTTCGCAGGCTGGAGTCCAAGCAAAGGGCTTGCCCTTCTTGGTTAGCTGAGTTAGCGCTGAGGAAATTTTGGAGAAATCCTGGACAAATCTTCTGTAATATCTAGCTAGCCCCAGAAAACTCCTCACCTCCGTGACTGTGGTCGGCTTTGGCCACCTCATCATTGCTTCTATCTTAGCTGGGTCTACTGTGATCCCCTTACTTGACACCACGTGACCCAAAAATGCCACTTCAGACAACGAAAACTCGCACTTGGAGAACTTGGCATACAACTGCTGGTCTCTCAGTATGGTCAAAACTTTTCTTAGGTGTTTTCCATGATCTGGCTCTATCTTACAGTATACCAGAATGTCGTCGATGAACACTATGACGAAAGTGTCTAAGAATTCCTTAAACACCCTGTTCATTAGTTCCATGAAAACTGCTGGTGCATTGGTAAGGCCAAAGGACATAACGAGGAACTCGTAATGTCCATAACGACTTCTGAAGGCTGTCTTGGGTATATCCCCTTCTCTGACTCTCAACTGATGATACCCCGACCTTAAGTCGATTTTGGAGAAAACTGTTGCTCCCTGTAGCTGATCAAACAGGTCGTCAATTCTCGGGAGGGGGTACTTATTCTTTATCGTGACCTTGTTTAGTTCCCTGTAATCAATACACAACCGCATGGATCCGTTCTTTTTCTTGACAAACAGAACAGGGGCTCCCCAGGGTGACACACTGGGTCGGATGAAACCCTTATCCAACAACTCCTGTAACTGTTCCTTCAATTCCCTGAGTTCTGCAGGTGCCATCCTGTAAGGTGCCTTGGAGATCGGCATAGTTCCTGGTTCTAAGTCGATACCAAAATCGACTTCTCTAGCTGGAGGTAAACCTGGCAGATCCTCTGGAAAGACATCTATGAACTCCCTGACGATGTGTACCGATGAGGTTATTTGTTTGTTACCATTGTCCAGGGTCACGCTGGCTAGAAATGCACTTGCGCCACTACGAATCAACTTCTTCGCCCTTAATGACGTTATGACGCTTGGTGTTCCTTTGGAAGTGGCTCCTTTGTAGGTAAAGTTGTCCCCTAACGGGAGCCTGAGAGTCACTATTCGAGTCTCGCAATCTATCAAAACGCGATTCTCACCTAGCCAATCCATACCCAATATGACATCGAAGTCTTGCATGCTCAACACTATCAGTGTAGCTTCGATGACACGTCCTGAGATTGTTACACCACCTCCCTTAACCCTATGGGTAGCTAGCAACAACTCGTGAGCAGGGGTGGACACGGATAGGGTAATCTCTAATAGTTCTTTCTCTAGGTGTGCTAGCTCTACAAACTCCTCAGATACGAACGAATGCGTTGAACCCGAATCAAACAATACTAAAGCAAGATGGCCAAACACGGGTAGCGTACCTGTTACAACTGCGTCAGGCTGGTCAGCTTGCCTGGCTGTTGTTGCATGGGCTACAGCTCGCCCCTACTGATGTTGAGCACCCTGGCCCCTCTGATGCTGTACTGCAGGCCGGTTGATACGCTGATCGTTCCTCTAAGGGCAATCTACTGCAAAGTGTCCTACCTGGCCGCATCTGTAGCAGGCGTTTGTTCCTGCTCTGCATTCCCCCGTGTGAGGACGCCGACAGTTAGGACAAAGGGTCATGTTCCGTACTGGGGCTCTTCTTCGTTTATCAGTGCGGCCACGGGGGGCGGTCTACCTGTTATGGGGTGGCTAGGGTCTGTCCCCTTTTTCCCTGGGCTGCAGTGTGGGACGATTGTGCTGTTCCCAACTGTAGCTTGTCGGTGCGGGACGCGTCGAGCAGGGTCGCCACCTGAAGGGCTTTCGGATAAACGAAGGATGACTGGGATGCCACATTCCCCCTTAGTTCCTCCCTCAGGCCAACAATAAATCGTTCGCCCTTCAACTCATCCGAACTAACATAGGTTGGAGAAAACCTTGCCAACCTATTGAACTCCAAGTCATATTCTTCCACTGATCTATCTCCCTGTTTCAGTTCGAGGAATGCTGCCTGCATTTTCACCCTGGCAGTGATTGGGTAATATTTGTGGAGGTAGGCATCTTTAAACTGACACCAGGTAATAAACTCTCCTTGTGGTATAATGGTCTTCTGGGCACCCTTCCACCAGAAGTGCGCCTCTTCTTTCAACATATATGTCCCACAATGGACTTGATACTTCCACCAGAAGCGCGCCTCTTCTTTCAACATATATGTCCCACAATGGACTTGATACTTTGGCGGACAGTTCGTAAAATGGAAGGCCGTTTCTATGGGCCTCTAGCCAATTCTCAGCGGCAATGGGATCCACTTTGCCTCCGTCAAAGGAAGGCGGTTTGTGCCTCTGAAAATCTCTTAGGTAGCGGGACTCTCCACAGTCATAGTCCCTGTATCTTTGGCCCCTTGCCCGGCTGACTGATTCGCCATTATAGTTTGTATCATTTGGTTCGTGAGGGCCTGATTTTCCATCGAGGTCATCATGAACGTCTGAAACATCTCCGCCGTGGGCATGACTAACGGCTGGTCTAGTGGATCTGTTGTAATGATTTTCCATCGAGGTCATCATGAACGTCTGAAACATCTCCGCCGTGGGCATGACTAACGGCTGGTCTAGTGGGACTGTTGTAATGATTTTCCATCGAGGTCATCATGAACGTCTGAAACATCTCCGCCGTGGGCATGACTAACGGCTGGTCTAGTGGGACTGTTGTACCAGTGGTTGGAACCGATGGGGCCTCCTCGGAGAAGGGAGCGGTAGGGGGTGTATCGAGCAGCCTTCGGGCCTTAGCCCTCATTCGGCGTCTTTTACTTCTTGATGGCTGTGGTACGGTCCCCTCGCTAGTTTGGGGCGTATCCCCAACCTCCTCTTGAAATTCAGGTTGTTCCACTTCAGGCATTGGAACCGAGGTGTCCTGAACTTACAATTCATTCGTAGCACATCTCCTAGGTAATGTGCGATTATAATGCTATAGTCGGTCATGGTATACTTTATAAATACTAGCTTAACCTTCATCTCTATGTTTCCATCGCGTGAGAACGTCTGGTCGTGAGCGGCATGTGTTTGACGAGTGAGGTCACGGAGGACACGACTCTCTATCCTAAATGTCTACAGGACCTAGAACCTGACTGCTCTGATACCAAGTTTGTAACGACCCAGATCCACCGCTAGCAGATATTGTCCTCTTTGGGCTTTCCCTTTCGGGCTTTCCCTCAAGGCTTTAAAAAGCGCTTTAAAACGCGTCTACTAGGGGAAGGTTTCCACACCCTTATAAAAGGGTGATTTGTTCTCCTCCCCAACCAATGTGGGACATCACACAATTAATTCATTATCATTTTCAAGTAGTGCTCACGTCTTACATTTACTTATGTTCATTGGTTCAGGATATATTAAAGCGTATGACACTCTTGCAAGGCAGCTGTTGAGGTATAATTGGCTAAGGTGCATATATATTTATATTTTTTGAAAGGGAAACAAATTTCATTAATGCAATAGAATATACACAAGGGAGGGATATCCAAGGTTACAAAATTCCCTCCAATTAGCACAAATATCGGTAAGAAAATAATGCCAAAATTATGTATCTTACCTCTTAAGTGTCTACTGTACAAAATGAGATCTTAAATAGAACTTCTAACCGGACTAAGCCACAAAGCTCTTGTCATCTTTTTGAAAGGATGGTTCAGCAGCAGGCAATGGATGGAGGTTTCTTGAGATATTTCAATGAAAGTACACTTTTATGAATACTTTTTCAAAGGCTAAACTGCATTATTGTTATTATATTTTTAGTAAGACAGTCGAGGCAACTTCATTGAAAGGGAATACAAAAACAACCTAAGGGCCAGGGGTAGAGGGCACCCCTACCCAAGAACTAAATGATGAACGCCTTCCGATCATTGATAATCATCAAGAGGCTGAAATGCTAAAGTGAATTATCAAATGGAAATTGCTATTTTCTAATAACATTCTCACTTTTTTGTGGTACAACTGAAGCTGATCATATTTTATTTGGAAGTAATATTTTGCCTCCTTTTTTTCAGGTTCCTTGGCATGTCCCGTGTGGGGGTGTATGTTACGGAGATGGAAATTTAGTTTTCGTTGCAAATGATTGGGATACTACAATGTTACCTGTATATTTGAAAGCATATTATAGAAACTATGGTCTCATGATATTTACAAGATCTATCCTCGTAATTCACAACATAGCTCACCAGGTTAGTGAAATTTATTTGATTCAGTCTATTATTCTTTTCATTGTAAATGAATTTCAAAACTTGTAATGGAAATATAAGTAAATGCTCCTCAAAATGCTCTCTTACCCAACCTTTCCTCCTCTCTGTCCCCTGCCTCTGTTATTCTTATTCCAACCGTTCTTCTTATCTCTCTATTTCGAACCAATACTCATCCCAAAATGTCTCTATAAGGGAGTCCAAATCAAAAGAGTGGACTTGCATCTCCGAAGGATATGACCCAAATCCTCCAATTCCTTCATACAAAGAATGTACCACAACGACCCTACCATCTTTAAGAGGGGTACTAATGTCTTTAATCTACCCTCGTTTTGTAGGTTAGAGGCAAAAGTCTTCCTACATTTGATGGGATGTCTCAAGTTAATCAGTTTCGTTAGTTTAGTGAAGCTGATAATTCAAGAGGTTGGGCTTTTCATTTGGGCTCAGTGCTGTGCATATTATGCTCTGCCCTCAAGAATATTATTTTATCCCAAACAGATGTATAGATTTTTTTTCTTCAAGATGGCTCTCTAGAGTTTCTTATTTTGTTGGTATTAAGAAATCCAAATTCCTTTTTTTGTTGGACATGAAGATCTTAATAAGGGCTTGCAAGAAACAGCGAAAAAAACGTTTTCCGTATGATCAAGGGCTGCCTGAGGTATTAGAAAGGTAAGGTTTTAATATGGTTCTAGTTCAAGTCCCTTAATATTATGTTTGGTTAGAATAGCTCAAGAATTAACTTAGAGTTGTGCAGAGTGAAAATTATTTTGTTAATTATTTTGTTAACAAATGGTCAGGATGATCGAGTGGTATCCATTTTATTATGTTCATTGGTACGAATACCACATTATGCCGTCATCATTGCATTTGTTGGCGTTGGAAGGCTTATTTCATGCAATTGCTGAAATCCAATCCAACGTTTGTAGTTGCCAGCGAAGGATGGCAATTTTCCAGTTTTTGCTCTCATTATATTGCACCCTAAAGTTGATCCTTTGCGTAGGATAAGGATACTTCTTCCTTATGCCAAAAGGATACTTCTTCCTTGAGATTGATTAATATGCTCCAGATTGCAAGCTTTCCATCTTTACCCCTTATGCCAAAAGGATACTTCTTCTTTGAGATTGATTAATATGCTCCAGATTGCAAGCTTTCCATCTTTACTCTGCTGTTATGGGGCTGTTATGGGGGCTGTTATGGGGCTGTTATGGGGGCTGTTATGGGGGCTGTTATGGGGCTGTTATGGCAACCAAAGGGGCTGTAACTGACAACCAAAGAAGAAGGATGTTAATTCCGGAATTGAATATTCTTTCGATTGCAAGCATTTTCATCTTTAGCAGGTATGTTTCATGTTATTTTCATCTAGCTTGTACGAGTGAAATACTTAGATCACAATAAATAGAGGTTCATAGTAACACCATAAGCTCCCACAACACTTCCATAATGACAACTCCAAACCCACAGATCTTTCTGCTGTTTGCATGTGTCATTTTGCTTCCTATGGCTGAATCACAGCCTTTTGACCATTTTTGGTTTGTCCAGCAGTGGCCCTATAATTTTTGTGCTTTACAACCGAGACAATGTGTAGGAGGAAGGATAAATTCCTTCACAATCCATGGCTTGTGGCCTCAGAAGGGAAGAAATTCGGTAACTAATTGCCAGGGCGGCACCTCCTTTGTTTCTAAAAAGGTAAAACTCAAACATTCATTTATTTTAGTTCAGTTTATTAGATTTGCAAATTATAACCGGTTCATTATGTTTGGATTTGGTTGGATTTCAGATTTTTCATTTAAAAAACGATCTTGACATAGTTTGGCCAGATCTGATCAATGGAAAAAACGAATCGTTTTGGACTCATGAGTGGAACAAACATGGGATTTGTTCAGAGAGCAAGTTCGACGAGATAGCCTATTTCCAAACATCCATAAATTTGAGACACAGGATCCACCTCCTTAGCGTCCTACTAAATCAAGGAATAGTTCCAAACAGGACCTCCAAGTCAAAGCAAAGTGTGGAAAGCGCCGTCATAAAGCATTTCAAGAAGAATCCTGTTCTTCGTTGTCAAAGAGCATCGAACGGCCAAGTCTTATTGAAGGAGATTGTTATGTGCATTGACAAGGATGGCGTTACTCTTATTGACTGCGATCTTACCGATTCTAATTGCGTTAGCAACTTTAATTTCTAAATTAATTTCATGCAATGTAATAGGAAAATAATTATAATTGAAATAAATGGATGCTATCTTTAATTATAATTGAAATAAATGGGTGCTTTGGCTCACCATTTCTCATTTATAACTTATTACTTTGAGAAGAATGTGTTTGTGCTCGTAAAGAGAATTGGAGAAATATTGTTCAAGATTGTGAAAGCTTGTTCAAGATTTACTACAATAATTATTAGGGGTGTATATTCATCTCGACAATCTGATGGGTTGGGTTCATTTTTCTAAATTCGAAATGGTTCGGATTGGTTTCGAGTTAACGGGACAAGAACTTTTGGTTGACTCGAACTGAAAAAAAAAATTATAAAATACATTAAGAATTTTAGCGTATTTATGGGTTGGTCAAAGTTCGACCCAGCTGATCAACGTTATTTTCTTTTATTGTTTTGTTAATTTCTTTTATATTATTAATATTTTATTATTTTTAGTTTCTTTTATATTATTAATATTTTATTATTTTTAGTTTCTTTTATATTATTTTATTACATTAGAAATTTCTTAATATTTCATACTATTTCTAAATACATCATTTTTAAACACATTAGTAAATTAATAAACAATTAAATTAGATCGAGAAATAATTAGTTTTAAATTAATTAGTTTTAAAAGATTTGAAGATTTTGTTCTAAAATCGATACAAGTAATTCTAAATTTTAATATATTTATTATTCATTATTATTATTTTTTTTAATAATTTAAGACCTTCCAACCTAACCATAAAGTAAGTGAAGTAAAAAAAATTTATAATATTTTTTTATTTTCGTTCGGTATAATTTTTTTAAACTAATAATTTTTAATGATTTTTAATTAATGATCTATTTGTTCTGACAAGATTTTCAAATCTATTGAAATTAATTATCAAATTTATTGAAATTAATTATTTATTCGAATTATGGTAAACATCATACAAAATATATTGGGCAACTTTTCATAAATATTTAAAATTATTTACTTCTCACCAAACACCCTATGAAAAGAAATGGTGGAGAAAAATGAGTATAAATCAAAATAAGTAGGAAACATTAAGGAATTTTTTAAAAAAGAAAATAAAATAATATACAAGAAATTAAACAAACCAATGAAAAGAAATATTGGGAAATGAAGTATCACCCACCATGAATACGCTAGAATTCTTAAAAGTATTTTAAATCCAAAAAATAAGTGAAGCGTAAAGAATTCATATTTCAGCAAACCTTTCGTTAAAGAAAAACAAATAGTGATACTGTTGGTTGAGTTCATTTTTCTAAACTCGAACTGGTTCGGTTTGGTTTCGGGTTAATGAGTAAACGACTTTGAGTTTACCTGATCGAAATTTTTTTTTATAAAATACATTAAGTATTTTAGCTTATTTATGAGTACTGATACTTTGTCCTTATATAACTACTTATGCACAGGTTCGACCACTACATAATGTAAATCGAAGTTATTGTCCCATTAACCCAAAACCGAATCGAACCAGTTCGAGTTCAGAAAAATAAACCAACTCGAAATGCTAATCCAATCCAACCCAACCCTTATAACTGGGGTTGAGTTGGTCCGGATTGTCGAGTGGAATGTACACCCCTATTTGAGACAACCTAAAATTAAGTATAATAATACATATGAGACTATCCGTTTTAATAAGAAAGAAAAGAAAGATTTAACCCGATATTGCTTAAAGCCATAGCGATCTAACTTGTTATTATCATCCATCATTAGTTCTAAAGAAAGAAAAGAAAGATTTAACTCGATATTGCTTAAAGCCATAGCGATCTAACTTGTTATTATCATCCATCATTAGTTCTAAAGAAAGAAAAGAAAGATTTAACTCGATATTGCTTAAAGCCATAGCGATCTAACTTGTTATTATCATCCATCATTAGTTCTAAAGAAAGAAAAGAAAGATTTAACTCGATATTGCTTAAAGCCATAGCGATCTAACTTGTTATTATCCTCCATCATTAGTTCTAAAATCACACAAAATCACATTCATATAGGGAGGTTTTGCGTACAAGGAAATAGATGATTTTGTGTAAAACTAAAGTATGGATTCAAAAGTACATAGAATCTATGTAACACCTAAAACTTAGATTCAAATTTCATATTGAAGTTATTTCCTCCTTTCACAGACATTGTACTCTCAACAAAAGTAGTAGCTTGAGACTATGGGAAGCTCTCTCAACTATTTGGTTCGAGTATCGTACAAAATCACCTGCCTTCATTAAGAGTTTATCAAAATCCACAAACACCAATGGCTTCTCAGTTCGAAAAAGAGGAGTTCTCGATTCCAAAAAAAGGCCACCAAATTCATGAAGAAATTTGACCATGAAACCCCACGAACTCATCATTCTCCCCTTCCCCTAGATAAGAACTCTATTTCATCCCCTCCCCTAGATAATGAAATAGAACAATCGATCCATTCAAAACCCCCATACTTCTATACTCTAGGGGTTCTTCCTTGAAACTCTCTAGCATAGAAATTCGCCTAAAAACCTCCTCTCTCATGTCAAATGAGAGTATAATTTCTGTTCTATATTATCCGCCAATGCCCACCAATAATATGTTCCTTCCTGATACATCTCAAAGGAAGGCATCCACATTACACGACCACAAACAAGAGTATGAATTTCTCTCCATCTATCTTTGCTCAATCATAAATTTCTAACTCTAGGAGGGTGAAAAATGCTAGGTGGTTCCACAAAATCCACAACCCTAACCATCTTGAAATCCCTAGATTTCGAATCGTACCAGAATCCAATGGCGTTCGTGCAAGAATCGATCCCTTCAAAGTCACCCGCGGGTTCGGTGAGGAGGAGAATCGATGGCGGTAGTTTTCGAAACTCTCTGGTGGCTGGATTGCAGAGGAAAATGTCCCTACGAAGATCGGTGAGGCAGAGTAAACCGTGAGAATGGCCACGGATTTCGGAATATCGAAAACCCTCATCGGATGGCAAATCGACATCGTAAACCGGCACAGATCCATCGAAGGGAAGGGGGAATTTGAGGAAGGAGAAGATATATTCCTTCTTGCCAGAGTTCTTGGTAACAAGACGCTTGAGAAGAATGTGTTTCTGCCGATGACGAGAATTGGAGAAATATATGGTCGCGAATTTAGGGTCGTTGATTAGAGCATACCAGGATTTTCGAACGGTCTTGAATCGAAGCAGAGACTCCGGCGGAAGCCTGGAGAGAATCTCGATCATCACTCCTTCAGGCAGATGTCCCAGAGCCGCCATTGGAGAGAGCTTGTGAAACCTTGTTCAAGATCTCTGAAGGTAATAAAGACGGAAAATAAAACGGATGACTTCGTCGTTAAGGGAGGGGAAATATTGGGTGCGGCCAAGACTAGAGCACTCACGGCTTATTGATTTACACGTGTCCAATTGCCGTTCATGATCGACACGTTGTTAAGGTTAATAAGGGAGGGGAATTTTTTGGTCCAAATTTGTGAGTTAGTTTCAGCCTCACAGATTGACAGCCCATTACCCATCTCTGATTCCATCAATTCAATTGCGAGCGCGACCCATTTCCATTGCCCTCCTAATTACATCTTTCTTCTTCTTCGATTGCCCTCTCTTCATTCCTTTTTATCTCCTCTATTTCTGTTACATGCCACCCTCATCTGGGTCTCCTTCAATTTCCGGTCCCTCACTTGGGTTCCTTCTGCCGTTGAGAAGTGAAATGGCGTCTATAGGGTCTCTACCATTCACCATCGAGGCCTACACAGAGACCTCCATGATCGTTCTTAGTAACACCTATCATCGGACTGTATGTTCTTCACTTAAGCAGCAGAATCAGAGGTCTGCGTTAGGCGTGGGGTTTTTAGTGGTGGACAAAATGGTTGGGAGGAACGGGAAATGGCCTACGCCTTTGCGAGCAAGAGCAGCCACTTCGGATCTTAACAGTGGTCAGAGGAGTGATGATCCGGACCAAGCAATTCAAGCAACCATTGAAAAGAGCAAGAAGGTTCTTGCAATGCAGCAACAGCTACTTGAGCAGGTATATATGTTTTTTTTAGTTTTATTTGCTTTGCTTTGATGCTTTTTTCTTTCCAATATTATAATTTTGTGGACTCGGTTCTTAGCTTTGCTATCAATTAAACTGAAAGTTCATGTGAGTGGAGTTGGCTGATGGAGATCAGCTACCCAGTTAGGAAACCCCCAAATTTTGTGATACTATTAGAGATCAGCTGTAGGTATAACGGATTGGAGGCCGATCAATATGCTGCAATATTGCTGTGATGTCAGTCCTGTTCTTTTAGGAGTACTTCTAGACTGCAAAATGAGATAGTTTGCGGAAAAAATAAAAAAATAAAAAAGGATCTTGTTATCCATTCTCGGATTCTTGTTTTTCCTTAATTTCCATTTGTAGGAGCTCAAATTTTGGCATTCAAATATAACTTTCCTGTGTTCTGTAGATTGCAGAGAGAAAGAAATTGGTTTCATCCATAAAAGGTACTTCCCTCGACTCCAAGGAAGAACAAAATTCAAATGTACAAATGGATGGCTCATTCCCTATTCCTGATTTTCCTTCGCGCAATGATGAAGGTACTGTTGATAGTTTGAACCGAAGCAGTCTACCTGTCAGCAATGACAATTTAGATGTAAGAAAGCAACTGGATGCTGTACCGACTTTTTCCAGTAGGCTGTCTGATAAAAATGATGAGAAGCAAGTTGTAGATCTTAAAAAGATAATATCCAGTGCAGGTCCCAAAGATCAGCTGAAAAGCAGTTCAAAGATAAAATATTCTGATGTTCTTCCCGATCGAAAAGACCAGCTGAAAGGAAGTTCAAAAAAAGTTCTTCCAGATTCCAAAGATCAGCTGAAAGGCAGCTCAAAGAAAAAATCTTCCGATTTTGTTCCAGCCTTTCTTGCCAGTAAATCTTCATATTCCGCTGTAAAAGAAGAAAAGAATGGACAACCAAGTGAACCAACTTTGAAGGTTGATAGTGATGCTGCTGAAAGTGAAAGTGTGGATGTTAAGCCTTCTCCTTTGGCTGGGGTTAATGTTATGAATGTCATAATAGTTTCTGCAGAGTGTGCTCCTTGGTCAAAAACTGGTATTTTTCTTTTTCTTTTAAATGGATGATCGTAGCCTGTGAAATCCTTTTAGGTCCATTTTCCTTTTTCTTTCGTGAAAACATTTTAGGATCTTACAAAATTCATTATCACCATATTTGTTTTTGGGGAAATTAAGAAGCTATCCTCAATAATTTCGAGTTCAATGTTCTGCTTTGCTCGTTGTACTTCACTAATCGTTCCAGCGATATAAATAATTCTCTAGTTTAATTTGTATAAAACATGATCCTCCTCCATTAGTTGCACGTGCTGGTAATACCTCTTAGCCTTTTTTTTTTATCTGTCAACTTCTGCTTTGCTCTCTATTATTCTGAGTCCGATTATTGGTATTGAAGTTTTTAAGATGTCAGTAAACAAAACAAAAATATGTATATATGTGTCTACACGCCCTGCCTCTCTGCATATACTTCCGTTCACATCATTATTTATCGATTATGTACTGAGTTTTTGAAGATTTCTTTCAGGCGGGCTTGGAGACGTTACTGGCTCCTTACCGAAGGCTTTGGCTCGTCGCGGACATAGGGTTATGGTAGTACTTTTCACTTTTTGTAGCTAGTTCTTTTTTGCTTAAAAACAACATATAGAAAAGATGTATTTGACAATCTTGCTTACTATAAACACCAATGTTAGTTGTAATTGTTTCTAAATAAGGAATTACTTTAATTATTTATGTTTTTCTCAGCATTGGTCCCCATTTTTATTTCATTTCTTCTTTTTAGGTTATAGTACCTCGATATGCAAATTATGCTGGCCTCCAAGATACAGGCGTTCGGAAAAGATATAAAGTGGATGGACAGGTGCAACAACTTTTACTTTGAGCTATTATGTTCTGTAAACAATTTTTCTTGTATGTTATCCACCAATATGTGAATTTTGTAACTTGTAGGACCTTGAAGTTGCATTCTTCCAAACATATGTAGATGGAGTTGACTTTGTCTTCATTGATAACAACATGTTTCACCATAGAGAACAGAATATATATGGGGGAGACCATCAGGTAAAATGATGACACCTGCTATTTTACCAAGTTATGCTAAGGGATGAACTTAGTTTACTAAATAGTGAGAATAAAACTAAGATTATTATTATAATCGATATAGCAATATTATTAATTTCTCTGATATCCATTATAATATAATCGTATTGCCCTTTAAGTTATTATCCAAGCAATTAATTCATTATCATTTTCAAGTGCTCACGTCTTACATTTGCTAATGTTCATTGGTTCAGGATATATTAAAGCGTATGACACTCTTTTGCAAGGCAGCGGTTGAGGTAAAACTGATTTATATTTTTAAATGCCTGTGGTACAAAAATGAGATCTTAAGTAGAACTTCTAACCAGATTCACCCACAAAACTCTTGTCATCTTTCTGAAAGGGTGATTCAGCCGCAGGCAATGGATGGAGGTTGCTTGAGATATTTCAATGAAAGTGCTGCTCCCCACCAAATGTCTCATAAAAGAGCAATGGACCTACAGATGGTCCTGGGTTTCATTATCCCACTTACAAGGAGGGATTAGGGATTAGCTATGAACATAAACCAACCTCTAACTTATTATAGCTGGGATTCATTATACCACTACTAGTATTCCTAGAAATATTCTCACTTTTTCCTATTACTACTCTAACAGAAACCTTCCGTGAGCTTGAATCCAAACCATTTTGAAGGACAACTTAATGAATTCATCACTGAAGTGAATATAAGGGTAGAGAGAGGACAGCCTTGTCCAACACCTCTGGAAGCTGTGATTTTACCCTGAGGTCTGCCATTGATAACGATAAAGTAATTTACAGATAAGAAGCAGCCTCTAACCTATATCCTCCATTTCCATTGATGTTGTCAATGGATTGCTAGTCAACTTTTATGAATGCTTTTTCAATGGCTAAAATGCATTATTGTTGTTAATATATTTTTAGTTAGAAAGTCGAGAAAACTTCATTGAAAGGGAATACAAAAACAGCCCAAGGGCCAGGGGTCTGCACCCCTACCCAAGAACTAAATGATGAACGCCTTACTATCATTGATAACCATCAAGAGGCTGAAAGGCTAATGTGGATTATCAAATGGAAATTGCTATTTTCTAATAACATTCTCACTTTTTGTGGTACAACTAAAGCTGATCATATTTTATTTGGAAGTAATATTTTGCCTCCTTTTTTTCAGGTTCCTTGGCATGTCCCATGTGGGGGTGTATGTTACGGAGATGGAAATTTAGTTTTCGTTGCAAATGATTGGCATACTGCAATGTTACCTGTATATTTGAAAGCATATTATAGAGACAATGGTCTCATGATATTCACAAGATCTATTCTCGTAATTCACAACATAGCTCACCAGGTTAGTGAAATTTATTTGATTCAGTCTATTATTCTTTTCATTGTAAAATGAATTTCAAAACTTTTCCCATCAAAATTTGTGGCTCTGTAATGGAAATATAAGTAAATGCTCTGAAAATGCTCTCTTCCCCCACCTTTCCTCCTCTCTGCCCCCTGCCTCTGGTATTCTTATTCCAACCGTTCTTGTCTCTCTATTTCGAACCAATACTCATCCCAAATGTCTCTAAAGGGAGTTCCAAATCAAGAGAGTGGACTTGCATCTCCGAAGGATGTGACCCAAATCCTCCAATTCCTTCATACAAAGAATGTACCACAACGACCCTGCAAAGAAGAGTACTTCTGAATGTGACCCATATGAAAATTGTATCCTTCAACAATGAAGAGAATTGAGAGATTCTAGACGTATGGTGGTGGTTGAGACTTAGGAGACCAAAAACAAATATCACTACTACCTGGCCGAAGATGGATGGAAGATAGATGTTTTTGCTAGACACTTAAATTGGTATAATTTTGTTGATGGTAGCATGATTTTCCCTTGATAAGATATTTTCTTTTGACAATAAACTTTATCACCCGCAAAGATTTCCTTGCATCAATTGCACATTAGTCATCTCTCTCCAAAGAGGGGGAAAAAAGAACTGATGTGTGTATTTCACCACATTTACTGGTTCTGCAGGGTCGGGGGCCAGTCAATGATTTTTATCGTGTGGATCTTCCAGAACATTATATGGATCTCTTCAAGATGTATGACCCTGTCGGTGGTGAGCACTTCAATATCTTTGCAGCCGGTTTGAAGGCAGCTGATCGTGTGGTAACAGTCAGTCATGGATACGCTTGGGAGCTTAAAACAATTGAAGGAGGTTGGGGTTTACATGGAATAATCAATGAGATTGACTGGAAAATGACGGGCATTGTGAATGGGATTGATTCAAAAGAGTGGAGTCCACAGTATGATATTCACCTCACATCAGATGGTTACACAAACTACTCAATAGAAACACTTCAGACAGGGAAGCCCCAATGTAAAGCAGCTCTGCAGAAGGAGCTCGGGTTGCCCGTTCGTGAGGATGTACCTATGATCGGTTTTATCGGGAGATTGGATCACCAGAAAGGAGTTGATATAATAGCTGAGGCCATTCCATGGATGGTGGGTCAGGATGTCCAACTAGTTTTGTTGGGCACTGGCAGGCAAGATTTAGAACAAATGCTCAGAGACTTCGAAAACCAACACCGCGACAAAGTTCGAGGATGGGTAGGTTTCTCCGTCAAGATGGCGCACAGAATAACTGCTGGCATAGACATCTTACTCATGCCATCAAGATTCGAACCTTGTGGACTGAACCAACTCTACGCAATGAACTATGGCACAATACCAGTTGTTCACAGTGTTGGGGGTCTAAGAGATACCGTCATACCTTTCGATCCATTCAACGAGTCAGGCTTCGGGTGGACGTTTGATAGTGCGGAGGCTAATAAGCTAATACATGCATTAGGGAACTGCTTACTCACTTATCGACAATACAAGAAGAGTTGGGAAGGACTCCAGCGAAGAGGGATGACCCAGGATCTAAGTTGGGACCATGCAGCTGAAAGGTATGAAGAAGTTCTTGTGGCTGCAAAATACCAATGGTGAAAATGATGAGTCTTTGGTGATGTGTTAATATTCTCAACTCTCTCTGCAGTCTTTGTCTTAGTAGGCTTATGTGTTTGGGATTTGACAGTCTCATGAGTAAATTTTGGTTCCTGATTTGATTGTCTGAAATGAGAATCACTGCTTCCATTTCAACCCAATCGAATTCTGCTACTATAAGATTCTATTACTTGTAGCTAAAGTACATAAATCTAATGCTATTCAAAGTTTTTGTGCCCAGCATGAGTAAAAACATGAATTTTCAAGTAAATTTTGTTGGTGTATTGTGTCGCAGTCATACTTGTTCAAGGTATGTTGTTTGTAGCCGTGTGTCGGATGTTTAGTCATACTTGTTTAAGGTGTGTTATCTATGGTCATATGTCCGTTCCAAACTTCTTTTATTTATTTTATAAGTAGTTAGGTCTTTCCTATTTATGTTATGTTAACATGGGTATGACCGATTACTAAAATCATATCTACTTTTGTTAGGGGCTAATATGCCCCGATGCTTTACTCTAGAGAGATTTGAGTAGTTGTCAGAGTTGGTGTTGTTGCTCATTTGCTTTTAGCCTATAATATTATTTTCTCTCAAATTATTTTCAATATATTTCTTCACTCACGTTTTATAAAACATGTTTTTGTTAAGCGTGACGTGAGGCTTGATCATACGTTAAGATTGTCCGCAAAGTTTAATTTTCACACAGCTAACTTATTTTTCAGGTTAGAACAAGTGTTGAACAATCGTTGTCTTGTTGCTGTAAGGTTGCGATTGTGACAATATATTGCGATTCTAACACATTGCATAATCATTCAAGCTTGACATGATAGAACTTGTGAAGTGATTTGAATTTCAATTAAGTGTTTTTGCCTTGAGATATATGATCGACGAAGTAATCTAAATCTTACTTGTTTTGTGATGATTCCTTATCATTTGGTATCAAAGTTTTCCTTTATGTTCATTTCTTATTAAAGTGTCAATATGTGCACGAGAGAGTGAGTATCAATATTGATTAGTAATATAACGAAGAAATAAATAAATAAATAAAATCCTTTTATTATTTTGGTGCGACAAATGAATAAATATTTTTTTTTTCTTGGTAACTCATTGGTAAAAAGAATATTATCGAACGTTTATTAAAATTGTAATATAATGAAATTAAAAATTTGGTATGAGAATTGATATTTTATGGAACTAAAAAATATAAATATAGTAATTCAACCATTTAAATTAAAGAGAAAAATAAAATGAAAATTGTTTGGAGTGAGCTAAGAATGCAAAGGAATATCTGGGTTTAAATGATGAGAAAAGAAAAACAATGTGATTAAGTGGAACCACGTGACATGGGCCCCACCAAACAGCCAGCTAATAATAATCTCCACCAATTTTGTCTACACTTAACCCATTTTATCCGTTTCTCTCTCCTGATAGAGAGAGAAAGTGACCATATAAAATTATAAATTTAGTTTCTTTTTTTCTCTCTATAAAGGGAAGAGAAAAAAACAAAACAAATTTAGCTTTCCAAAAGTGTGTAATTATTCCCTCAAAAACTGTTTTCATTTGTTCTTCTTAACATAAAATGGGTCAAAACTGGAAACTAAAATCACCAAAACTTCCAAAACTTTATTTACATACACATTTACTATATATATATATATATATATATATATATATATATATATATATATATGTACGTTTTGATTCAGACAAACTTCAAACTCCACTCATTTTGGTCGGATCTGATGAACTCAGTGATATACATTTTCATGGAATTTGATTGATCTGGACAATGCAGCTGGATTGAGTTCCAACACTGAAGTGGGTTTGGTTTTCTCATTCTGTTCATCGCTGTTCTTGAATTGAAACGGCTTGAAAACCCCTTCCCCCACTGAATCCCTCTTCTCATTCTTGATTCCTAGAGTTGCCCATATGGAGCTCTTAGCTGCTTCTTCTGGGTCGTCAATCCTCAACGTTTTTGGTATCCAAATGCACCTCTCCCCTTTCTTATCTCTTGAATGTTTCCCCAATGTTGGAGAATTTGGCGCATGGCTTTCACCAACAGGGCTCATAGATGCCGCCTGGGGTACCCATGGGAGTGTCCAGCCGCCCCAGATCGGCGCGGTTGGATAGAAAGGCATAGCAATTCCTGGTGGATAAAAACCACAATTCCAAGTGTAAGCCCCAGGGATGAATGGAATCGGAGTTAAAACGCCTTCACAATTATGAATCACTTCCTCATCATCATTATTCTGTCTTGTTTTATCAGCAATGTCAGAACCAAATCCCATGACATTGCCATTACAAACATCAATACTAGGCTGTTGAAGTGCTTCCGTTGCAATAATTTGACGATGGTGTGAAGCAGAGCTTTTGTTCTTACGACGCCCTGCACCCACTGGCACATTCCTCATCATCCCACCAGCCGTCCAATACCTTTGACAATTCTTACAAAAATGTCGCGGTTGATTAACGTTGTAGTTATTATAGTAACAGAATTTGGTGTCCATGCTGTTACAACGCGGACATGGAAGAATCTTGTCGGGTTTCTTCAGAGTCTTCTCTTGTGAGTTACTTGTTTCATTCTGTTCATGAACACATAAAAACCCAACATTAATCTTGACCCAAATTCTGAAAGCATCAAAAAAACCCAATCAAGTAAATCTGGGTATGAAACCAAAATCCAAAATCTTCATAGCAGAATAAGAACATCATAGACAAGGATCATTTCACACAACACAAATCAAGAGCAAACAAAGGATAGACCAAACAAGAAAGAAACCTAAATTTCTCCGAACAGAAGAACATGTCGAGTCAACAAAATCAACAAAATCAATATCAAACCAACAAAGGGTATCTGAAAAACCAAATTAGAAGTCGATTTGAGGCAAATCCAGACCTTATCGGCCTCCAGATCTTCAACATCGCCATCGATATTGCCGTCCGGCGAGAAGCTGGAAGAAGGAGAATCGAGGTCGTGATTAACAGAGGCGGTGGTATGGTTACCGGGTAAGGAAGACGGCGGCGGAGGAGTGGGAGGAGAAGCTTCCGGCAGAGGAATCGTCTTCCCGAAGAGCTTGATCGCCGGATCTTTAGGCTCCGACATTTCTGCCCTGTTTTGTTTTTCTTTTCTTTTCTTTTCTTTTTTTTTTTCCTCTTTCTTCTATTTTTGCTATTTTATTTTTTCATTTGTGAATCAAAATCCATGTGAGAGAGATCTGACACGAGTGAAGTGCCTGCGTGGATAAATTTAACATCCGACTAGGAGAACTCCACTTTTTCCCTTTTTTTTCCATTTTAATTAATTAATTAATTAATATTATTATAATTATTAAATAAATATTTTATTACTATTTCTTTCTTTCTAATTTCATTTTTCCAACACGAAATCTATTCATCCTACCGACGACATAAATAATTTAAAATTTAAATGGATGTTTCTTTTTGGTAATAATATAATATAATACATGATGGTGTCAATTTAAAATATATATAATTTTTTAGATAAAATGGAAAATGAATCTAACGATTGAAACGACGACGTGTCATGGTCGAATCGGATTCTTCTCTTAAAAGAACATGGGTTGGATTGGGGTAAAATGACACGTCAGCCGCAGTGGATGATTCTCAGCCACAAGCTTGTTTGTGGCCTTGAAAAGATCTTCTTTAGTTTCTCTCTTTTTTCTTTGTTGGCCCAAAAAAATAATAATAATCATAATTAACGTGGTTTTCCAATCCTAGTCAGCATTGTTGGCTTGCTACGTAATATCCGGGTTAAAAGTTATTTTATATTAATTTTAGGGGAAAATAAAGATTTCTTATTTGATGTGAAGCAATTAATTGTGTATTTGATAAATTAATATAATAATTTATAAGTTATATAGATTTAATTTGTATAAGGTTGATGTAAAAATACAATATTTTTAAAATTAAAGAAAATCTGATCTCCTAATTTTTGGGGAGTTTGTTATGCAAGTTGCGAGAGAAAGCGTAAGCCGTGGGCGATGATATCTAGGCATGGAAACACGATAAAGCCCATTTAAAAAATAATAATAAATAAATAAAGTCTGCGTATTTTTCCACAACCAGCCACGTGATCCGGGCC
>CM066971.1:10330608-10415334 GCA_033971965.1 Cucurbita ficifolia
ACATCAACCGATAAAAGGCTTTGATTAACTCTTATTTCCCCTTACTCCCCCTCTTTTTTTCTTAATATTCAATCAATTTTAATAATGAATTTTCAGCTGGTTTGTGATAGTGTGTTGGATGGGGGGGTGTTTCCCTCCCCTGGTTTTAATTCAGGTTTGTTATGGGTAGAAACTTAAAACACTTTTGAGCCAGGGGAAGAAAGTTAAAAGAGATTTTTAAGATGATACGTTTAAGTTCAAGTATGTTGTGATTGGTGGATGATTTTTTTAGTTTTTTATTAAAAAAGAGTTGGTTTGTTTTTAATTGATTTTTTGACCATGTTTGTGTTGGTTTTTTGTCTTAATTATCTTAACGTTTACATACATTGGTTTGTGTTTTTTCCTCCTTAATTCGGGGAGAAGAGAGGGCAGCAAATCCAAAAATATCTTTTACTACTTCCCTAGTTTCCCCTTGCAAAAGGATACCCCCCCCCCCTTGGGCAGGGAAAAGAAAAGGGTTAGGCAAAATAAAACTTCTTCCTAGAGCCTGCCGTTTAAATAGAAATTAAAAAAAAATGGAAATTTAATGGAAAAGTAATCATGGTTAAAAATGAACCCTTTTTTCCGGACAGTGGGGGCTTAGGAGTCTATTAAAAGGAACTAAAATCTACCACAAAACTCAACAACTTATCTATTTAATCTCTCTTAGCCGAACCTTCCTCATTATAGTTTGATTTTTCCTTTTTTCCCCCTTTATCATTTTTTCCTGGTGTTTTTTTTCAACCTCAAAACCCACAAAAAAAACCGTAGTTTGGAACCATTCCGGCATGTAGTTTTTTTGTTTTTTTTTTTAAATTAGTTTTAAAAAAAAATCACCACACTCATTTTTGAAAATGTTTCCTTAAAAATGGACCCTTAATTGTCCAGCTTATAAAAATTAAACCAAAAAAGATGGGTTTCCTTTTTGGAATCGATAACTTTTACTTATTGTACTACTTGCTTAACTTGTGTGTAGTGTATACTTTTTGCACTTATTTCTTTATGAATTTTACAAATCCATGATTTTATTATTATACCAGAATCCATCAGGCGGGGATCCAGAGAAACACAATACTAAAGTTTCCAGGAAGTGTGAAGGGGACCACAATGCCGCAGGGAGGGCGAAAGCTAAGGGTCACCATGTGGCTGTCCTGTGAAGAAATCGTGTAAAATCTCGAACGGATGTAGTTTGATGGTAGGTTCTTTATGTGGAAGTCAATGAACCGGGGGGGGAAAAGGGGAAGGGAAGGGCGGAAAGAGGAGGGAAGTAGGAAACAAAATACAGGAGATCCCCCCGGGGGCCGGAAGCCGTGATCGACGAAAAAAAAAAAAAAACAAGTCACCCATCATTTTGAAGTACATAAAGAACCATAATGATTTTACAATCATCCACAAATAGTTTACATCGGTAATACATACCGACTTAATGCAAACTTCCTAGACCATTATACCCGCAATACCCCCGCCCCCCGGTTGCCCTAGATAGACCAAGGGACACATGGGAACAAGTAATGAAAAAATACATTGAATACGTGAGGAATTTAGAACAACACTTTTGTGTGGAAGAGGAGACGCCCGGGGGCAAGGGTACGAAAAAGTGAAGTGGTTGGGTTTGTGGCGAGGAAGTGTGTAAACGTATGCTGTAAAAAGGAACAGGCTGCCCCAGGAATAACAAGATAAAAAATAAAAAAATAAAACCGTGATAACAACCGAACTAAAACCAATACCAAAAAAACTAAAAGATTTGTGGTAAAAAACCAAAAAAAAGAAAAGAGGGAAGTGAGAAAGAAAAAAAGAAAAAAAAAAGTGCCATTGGTTGAGGGTCCACACTCGAAAATAAAAAATCCATCCCAGGCAGAAAAGCCGTCTCGAAAAAACAAAAAAGGGACACGGTTGGGAGTTGCCGCTAGAGAAATAGTTTTTTGTAAATTGACCGTCTCCTAACTAGTGTAACACCGGCCGAAAAAAAAAGTGAATAAAAGTATCGACCTAAATGACATAGGTTCCTAGAAAATTCCCTTTCCTTTTAATAAAAAATCAAAAAAACAAAAAAGGGTTTTAATTGCACATTTAAAGTCCCACCCCCATGAATGCCCCCATGGGAATGGGCCCGCGGAGAGAGAGAGATTGGAGTCGCATTGATTGGGACAGGAGTTTGTTCATATTTCATGTAGGTAAAAATGAAAGATCCCCCCCATAAATACTATTACATACCTTACCGCTTGGCTTATCTTCACCCTTCTTAAATTTGTTAATTTGTTTGAAATGTGAAAATGTATTTATTTTTTTTATCAGTGTGCTCATGAATTTACTTTTTGATTTTTTTGGGTTTTTTGTATATTTCTGAAATTAAAAGTATCCAAAAGAAAAACAATTTAAAAATAAAACCGTGTGGGATTTTAACACTTAATATTTTCGAGGAAAGAAAAAAGTAAAGCGTCTCAAAATAAATTTTAACCACGTTTGGTACAAAAAAATAATGTAGGAAAAAGGAAAGTTACGAAAATAAAAAATTAAGATGAGGGAAGAACAGAATAGGAATTCATATATAAAAAGGGAGGGGCCCCTTTTAATATACAAGCTTTGTTGTATTAATTGTTTTGGGGTAAAGTGGCGGGGTAAAATAGAGAGTGAATGTGGGATAGGGATTAGAGAGGGTAGAGGGGGGACAGGCGAACCATTTTATTTGGGGTGGGTAGAAATGGGAAAAACTAAGTAGCGTAATTTGTGGACAATATGAAGAGAGAGCGGCAAGTGTGGGCAGGAGGGATTCGAGAAATGTTTACTGGAGGGGAGGCGGAGTAGAGTTGTCATAGGGGGGGTGGGTTTGTGAGGCATAGTGTGGGTGCCAGTAAATTTGAGTGTTGAGTCTCGGAATAAAATTGATATCGATAGGAAGTTTTGAGGGGGAAGGGTGGGGGTGGTGTGGTACATGGGTGGAGCCGAATGCACAGAAAGTGAAAACGTGAGTTGAGGTTTGGGGGAGCCTAGACAGAAAACCTTTTGGCCTAAAATGACCCAAACCAAGTAAGTTTTCTTACCGTTGGCTTGGTCGGAGAAGACTTACCTTATGTATATGACCGACACGTGCCTAGTGGCATTTGCCACGTGTCCCCCCCCCATTTATGCTTTATGTTATGTGATGATTATAATGTTGTAGTATGATGATGTGATTTGATGTTTATATGATTGATGTGATTATGTAAATATGATGAAGTGATGTTGTTATCCTATGATATAATGATGTATGTGATGATGATAATGAGAATGATGTGACATGACCATGACCTAATGCATGGATTAAACATGATGATGTAAGAGCCCATGATGATGAGGATGACTTAACTGAATGATTATATTTCATATTAAGAATGAATGTGCAATGTATTATGAATGATGTATAAGGTTGTATCATAAGAATGATTTAAAGATGAAAATCATAGGGACCTCATGCATATTGTGTGTTCATATACATCGGGTTACATCCTCATTTATGATGATGAGTACGGACGCGTACACTATGGTGATGATGATGATGACGATCATGCCTTGTGTCACAATCGCACTCTTGCAATAGCGGGGGATAGCGATTGTGCAACACTTATTTTAATAAAGCGAACAAGTCAGCTGTGATAAATTCAGATGTCGTGGACAACGTCCGCGTATATTTCGACCTCGAGTACAAATTGCGACAAAAGGTTTGGAAAACGTGTGTGCAAGGAAATACATTTGAAAATTGTTTAAAGAATTTAAGAAAGAAATGTTATATGACTACAAACAAATTAAGAAATACCACAACGTAAATAGCATATAACTCAAGGTACGAAGAAGTGACAAACTAGTCATACCCCGCTATAGTACATTTTGGGGCATTTTAGCCCTAGCGGGTGTAGACATGGTTTTGATGAAACGGACATACACCCCGTATTGACCCAAAGTGAAGTGGTAAAAAGCCCTATCTAGGATGAAAGCATGGTAAAAGGGGTTTGGAACGTCCGTGCAAACCATGGACAACATGTCCTGGACAAGCAAGACCGAGACATCTGCCATGTGGGTCATAGGCAACACGCCTTGCACAAGCATGACCATGACGTCCTCCCCCACTCAATTGGTTGACGTCTCTGTCAACCAACCCTTGAAAACTCGGTTTTGTATGTTTGAGGCTAACATTAGGTCTCTTTGATGCGCTTCCAACTGATCTCAGTCTTGTGGAGTCTTCCAATTTGTAACGATTTGTTGAAAACTGCTTCTCGGTTCGTTAACTCTTGGCATCTCCTCAGTTGAAGTTTTTCTCTACTTCATTTGCTTGGGGATTCTTCTTCTTTGTGTGAGGTCGTATCACCTCTATATGCTTGACATCTTCTAGGTCGGGGAGAGTAACGTTTCATGTTACTGATGTGGACAATAGGGCTAGTCCGCATCCATGGGAGCAATTGGATCCTATATGACGCCTTCCCCACCTTGTGGATAACTTCGACTTGTCCATAGTATTTTCGCACTAGCCTTTGTCTCTTGTTGCTTTGATCCCGAGTAGATTTGACCTCAACTTAATCAAAAACTCTCTCTCCTTCTTGGAACTCACTACCGTGGTCGACGCTTTCCGACCGATCCTTCTCTCTTCCTCTATTCGATGGTACTTCTATGCGACCATGTATTTTTTTAGAGGTTTGTCTCTATCTCCCCTCCTTCGGCATAGGTGTTGGCTCGATGTCTCTCCCTAGCTCTACCTAGGTGGAGATAAATACTTTGTTTGAATTCCTTGTCTCGTGTTGCGGTGTTTCTAAGTTGACCGCGAGGCCTTTGTTGAGGTTGGCTCGTTCGAGCTTCCCTCCTCCAATATAGTAATGGTAGGGAGGGTAGGTTCATCCTGACTTAGATTCTGTTTCAACTGCAGTGCTGACATCATTTTCATCCCTTCTAGCTAGCGGGTGTTGGTTTGGATAATCGTCGGGTTACACCCCATTATTACCAACCTCTTTGTTAGGGACATGAGAATGACTTTGTGTTTTAGTAGGAAATCCATCCCTAACATAATGTCAAAGTCGTCCAACTTGACTATCACAGAGTCGTTTCGTCTAGTCCAAGTCCCCTGCTTGATGGGAGTTCTCTTCGCAACTCCTAAGACAGGCAAGGCTATCGAATTGATGGCCTTCATCTTCCCTACGTCTCGATGCCAAAGGATATTCAAGTTTTTTGCTTCGATCTTCGTCATGAAGTTGTAGGTTGCTCTAGAGTCGACGATAGTGTTTCTGGCTGCTTTATGATTTACCCAAATCTCAACATACATGAGAATGCGTTCCATTGACTCTTCTGTCTCTTCCACTGTCTTTTGATGAGAAGTCAAATACTTCAACGCCCCCACGCAGGGTGTCCAACAGTCCTGGCTAATGGTATTTCTGTTTTTTCCGTCTCGTACTCATCTTCTGAATTAATTTCAAGTTTTGCTTAGAAGTGCATAATGCTGCTTTCTGTGGGCATTCAAATACTTGATGAGCCCTCTTACATATGAAGCAAAAAGATGGGTCATAGTTTTAACTCTGACAAGTCAGGCTATGAGGTCTCTGTCATGGAGTCCTAACTCTTTGTTGGGAGGATTTGTATATCTCCTCCCTGTCTTCAGATCTATCACTTCCCCACCTCTGGGGGAGTTTGGTCGATAATTCTCATTTTCACTACTTGTGGATGCTCTATTCTGTCCCATCCTTTGGGGTTCATCGCTATCAAGATCAAACAATCATTTGACAATAGCATAGGTTGTGGAGAGGGTTTGAACTCTTTGTTCGTAGAGTTTTTTTTCACCCACGGCTTCAGACCCTCGATAAAGTTGAAGATATTGTCTGTGTCGAGCATGTCACGAATATTGAACATAAGCCTCGAAAATTGCTTAATGAAATCTCAGATACCGCTCGTATGACTCAACTCTCTTAATTTCCTTCTAGTGATTATCTCAACATTCCCTGGGAAGAACTGAGAGCGGAGTTCTTGTTTCAAGCTATCTCAAGTGTCCGCCGTACATGGACATACATTGACCATCTTGAATGTCCATGTACTTGGACTCCACCATAACTTTGCATCATCGGCTAGATGCATTGTTGTCAACGTGACTTTCGCTTCCTCTGCCACATGACTCCACCAAAACAATTTGAAGAATTTAAGAAAGCCCTATCAAGGGTTAAATGTATATATATATAATATATATTATATATATATGTATTATATATATGTATATATATAATATATATTATATATATGTATAAAATACTCAACGACTTTCCTCATGCAAAAATTCTAATGTTCGTATGAAATCTAACACATGAACCATTGTAAATTAGAGGAATAATTTGGCAGAAATTCGAATTTAAAACTTATGTCATGCCTCACATAGGTTGACTTGGATTTCAAAAAATAGAATCAAACTTTAATGACAACAGCTTAAGCTAATCAGGTAAGTGGCCTTACTATGTGCATGATTATATTTGATGCTGACACGTGCCCTGTAGTTCTGCACGTGTCATAAACTTGATATGTGTGAATTGTTTATGAACCGATATGACTATGATATGTTATGTATGTGTTATGATATGTGAATGATATGATAACTCTTACATCATGATGTGTTCAATGATATGTGTGAGATAGGATACGAGAAGGATGCGATAAACGTAATGTAACGATATGACTAAGATATGATTGACATAGTGATATGATTAGGTTATGTATAGAAAATGATATGATTATGATAGATTGATAGAACGATATGGTACGGATAAATTCTTATAATAGTATGACTCGGATTCGTTCATAAGACGATATGGTTAGGATGCGTTCTTGTAACGGTAAGACTAGGATACGTTAATGAATCGATATGATCTAGGATATGCATTTGGAAATGATATGACTAAGGTTTGTTCATGAAATGATACGACTATGAGATGTATAAAGACGATAAGACTATGGACAAGTTTAGGAAACGAGAAGTTTTAGGCTAGGATATGCATATGGAAACAATATGACTTCCTAACGGGTGTGCGGCACCGAGAGCTACTAGAGAATTCACTAGAGAATGCACTAGAGAATGCTTGCCCCATAAGAAAAGGTGGATACCCCTATTCCTTCACGATGGTCTAGACGCAAACACTACTAGGTAGGAGAACAGACATAATGATGCCACTCCTAACGGGTGTCCGGCACCGAGAGCTACTAGAGAATACTCGCCCGATAAGAAAAGGAGGCCCAGGTGGTGTGCGAACCTACCGACTAGGGAATTAATTACACATCCAAGCTTCCCGTTAGGATAGCCACGTTAGGAAAATAGTTGAAAAACACTATGTATTTGGGATAAATTAATTACACATCCAAGCTTCCCGTTAGGATAGCCACGGTAGGAAAATAGTTGAAAAACACTATGGATTTGGGATAAATAAATTACACATCCAAGCTTCCCGTTAGGATAGCCACGGTAGGAAAATAGTTGAAAAACACTATGGATTTGGGATAAATTAATTACACATCCAAGCTTCCTATTAGGATAGCCACGGTAGGAAAATAGTTGAAAAACATTATGAATTTGGGATAAATTAATTACACATCCAAAATTCCCGTTAGGATAGCCACGGTAGGAAAATAGTTGAAAAACACAATGGATTTGGGAGTTCTTCTTTTTGCTTATTGTTGAAATAATGGGAATTGAACCCATGACCATCTGATTCAAAGTTAGACGCGCTAATCCACTGCGCTATGCAGTCATTTTTGAAAGTTTATGCAAATACTTTAATATAAATATATTTTTTTATACTTTTATGCTTGAATATCTACTTATCATACCGTGATGGAAAGTATGGGGACCTAATGCATAATTTTATATTCACGGGTATCGAGATACTACCTCATTATGATGAGTACGGACACATACTTCATGAGACTGATTGTGAGCTACGACAACTACTATTTCCTACGGGTGTCCAGCAACAGCTCTCAGCGAGTGCTAGCCAGACCAGTAGGCCTAGGGAGCGTGCGAGCCCGCCTAGTGGGCCCACGTTCGTAGGTGTGGGCCATGTGTAGAGAAGTATTACACATCTAATTTAATTATTTAAATGAATGTTTCCACACAAAAAAGGTCACATCATGCATATCGTAGCGACTCTATTTGAGTAGAAAAATAGGGTCGTTATAGTTGGTATCAGAACCCTAGGTTACAGATTCTTTAGACTAGCTTACGAGGTATGTTTAGGGCGTTCCATGGTCCCACCGTTGATGCTCTATCGCCGTCGGGTATGAAATACGTAAGATAATTAAAAAAAAAAACTGAATGCTATTGTTGAGTCTTCTATTGTTGACCGAGTCATTTGTCTATCATGAGGAATTATGTGTTGATTATAAATTATGTCACCTAGAGGATGTCGAAGAGGGCGTAGGGAAAAAGACGACAGGACAGGGTAGAGGTAGAGGGAGTCCACCCCCAGCCACGCACCGACTACTTAAATGGACCCCATGACGACCCTGTTATGCGAATCATTCTAGGTTGTGATGCAAACGATGGTGACCACCCAACAAACCAACAATATGCAGTCCATGCGAGAAGCGAGGTATGCGAGATTTCAAGCGGAGATTCTCGTACCTTTAATGGTGCCTCAGGAGATCCAACAAAGGTATAATTATTGAAATCGTCGATTGAGACAATTTTCCTATTAATGAACTGTCTGGATGACCAAAAGGTGACTTGTGCATCGTTTATGGTAAAAAATGATGCAGAGTTATAGTCTTGGTATAACTGGGAGATTCTAAGGCAAGATGGAAGTGTGATACAATAAATATATTTTTCGCTTTTATGTTTAATATAGTTAATGTATTAAATGTTAATGTGAACACTTCAAATTAATATTTTTTTTGTTTTTTCTATTTATATTTAATATATGTAATATATTAAATAAACACTTTAAATTAAATATATTTTTTTCTATTTTTATTTATTTAATATATTAAATATTTATTCAAATCCTTTAAATTAGATTTATTTTCTTCCTTATATTTAATATATTTCATAAATTAAATTTTAATTTGAATCCTTCAAAATTTTCTTTTAACTAAATTGAACCGTTAAATGTTATAAACTAGGAAGGAGACCTTATGGACATATAGCTTATAAGATCTAGTGACACGAAATTAATTAATTAAAGTCTTAATTAATCAATTTTCATTCGTTAACTATATATTTAGAGTTGCACTTTTATGCACGATAGAACAAGTTGTGTCAATTGATATAATCATTACAAGCAAGTCAATCATTCACAAGTTTTTTCGTAATTACAGCTGAGTCAAAAGTTCGTTATACCCCTCTAATTACATCTTTCACCTTAAGTACCACTGCTTCTCTAATGAGCAATTTGTTTATGATTCAATCATAAACTAAGTCTCTCTTGAGTCAGTAAGAGGGGTGGGGCCCTATTGTTTAAATCTCGAAATCAACACTTCAGGAAACTATTCATCTACTTACCATATATGGGAATGAGTGAAAGTCATCTCTTGAAATTATGTTCCCATCTCCCAGTTTTGTCAAGTACCCAAAATTGCAGGCATAATGATTAGGTTACCAAAGTCATTTTCACCCATACAAATCAAAGGATAACCCTCAGAGGCAAAAGTTCGTAACTCACTAAGAATTAAAACCAAGTCGCATATGATCATCTGTGAAATATTAATCTTCTCAATTAATGAATTTATAAAGAGAGATTAAATATTTCGTGCTTCAGTTTTATACAAACTCATTGTATAGGATACCCCCACTCACATGTCTCTGTTTCCTTAGCTCTGAAAGGTTGGTCTATTTTCTAACTTACAAATCAAGGTTATATAAATATACATCTCAAGTTAAAATAATTTTTATTAGGCATAAATTGACCAATAAAAAATATAATACACTATAGGGGTGTTCAAAAAACTCGATGATAAAAAAATTCGATCAACCCAACTTTACAATTTGGGTTGGATTGTGAACTTATCTACGTTGGATTTGATTCAAAGAAATGAAAATTTTATAAATAAAGTTGGTTCATGATTGAGTTTATCTAACTAACTTGATGTAATAACCAAAAAAAATTAGATTAAAAAAAAATTGTAATTGTCCCGCACAACTTAAGTTGAGAAGTAGGGAGTTGGCCTCCCCTACATAAGGCAGACCCCTTACTTCATTTTATCATCCCATTTGAAAGGTTCGAAGCCAGTCGGAGAATACATTTTCTGACTGCTTCAGGCCAGCATTCTGTCTGTCCTTATGTCATGATGCATTATAACGACGAGTTTTCTAAGATACAACCCTAATTGATGCATGCATGCTACCTAGGATAATGTGTAAATGATGTATAGGGTTGATTCATAAGAATGATTTTAAATGAAAATCATAGGGACCTCATGCATATTGTATGTTCATATATATCGGGTTACACCCCCCATTTATGATGATGTTTACGAGTTACATCTCCATAAGAAATACCACGACTTAAATAGCATATAATTCAAGGTAGGTAGAAGTGAAAACAAGTCATATCCTCCTATAGTACATTTTGGGGCATTTTTGCCCTCGTGGGTGTAGACATGATTTTGGGGAACGGTCATACACCCCCGTATTGACCCAACGTAAAATGGTAAAGGCCTATCTAGGATGAAAGTATGTAAAAGGGGTTTACAATGGGCATGCAACGATGGATAACATGTCCTGGGACAAGCAACACCGAGACATCTGTCATGTGGCCATAAGCAACATGCTTTGGACAAGAATGACCGTGACACGCCTTGGACGGCATTGATAACTCTCCAAAAGTAGAGTTATATCAAGTCTTTTTATAGTTAATGTTGCACTCATACTCACCATCTTCTCATTAATTGCTCCATTTATTCTTATTAGTATACATGAAATAGTCAATTGTGGTTTAATATGAAAAGAAGATCAATTTTCATAAATGAGTTTAATTGTATACTTAATTGAGTTAATTGGTAAAATTCCAGAACATTTATGTTGAACCATGATATTGTAGCAAATCTAGAAACAACACTTCTTGCAAATCTGAAAATAAATTGCTGACTCCGATGCTGAAGCAATTCAGAAAGCAAACTTTTCGGGGATGACATGGAAATTTTAATACACATCAGCAATCTACGTGAGTCATTCATTGACTACCAAATTAGAAAACAACCTAGGTGGACGATTTTATCATTTTCTCAACCCTAAATGAGAAGAAACAAACATTATAAAAGGAAAATGATACCTAAAAAAGGCAGACATCCATATTTTGGGACGAAAAAATCAGATTAGATAGCAGAGTCTCTACTGTTGTGAAACCACAGAAGAACAAGAAGAAAAACCCTAATCTAGCAGCTATTGATAATAGAAGGGAAAGAAGGATAGATTAGGGCAAAGAAACCCTAATCTAGCAGCTAAATCAGATTAGACAGCAGAGTCTCTACTGCTGTGAAACCACATAAGAAAGAAGAAGAAGAAAAACCCTAATCTAGCAGCTATTGATAATAGAAGGAAAAGAAGGATAGATTAGGGCAAAGAGGTGGACGTGAGAGCTCAAAGGGAGGGAACTTCTGTAACGACCCAGATCCACCGCTAGCAGATATTGTCCTCTTTGGGCTTTCTCTTTCGGGCTTCTCCTCAAGGCTTTAAAAACGCGTCTGCTAGGGGAAGGTTTCCACACCCTTATAAAGGGTGATTTGTTCTTCTCCCCAACCAATGTGGGGAGGAAAAAAAATAGGAAATAACTTTTTTTTTTTAATTGTTGTATGAAAATAATATTATAACCTTTGGATGGTATGAAAACTCAACTTAGAAACAATGAAAACATAGAATTTAATTTTGATTGAGGCATTTAAGTGAATATTCAAAATAGGTGAAATCTCAACATAAGCGAGATCAAATTTGTAGGACGAAAACAAGGAAATTTGGAGGAGCTAGAAAGAACTTCGGCTAAGACCAACCAAGTAAGTTATCTTACTGTCGGCTCGGTCGGAAGACTTGCCTTATGTATGACGACACGTTCCTAGTGGCCTTTGCACGTGTCATTTATGCTTTATGTTATGTGATGATATAATGGTGTTGTATGATGATGTGATGATGCTATATAATGATGTGATGACGTTATATGATGATGTGATTATGTCATAGGATAGTGTGATGTTGTTATAGATGATATGATGATGTATGTGATGATATGAGATGATGACATGACAATGACATGATGCATGATAACATGATGATGTAAGATGTATGATGATGAGATGACTTAACATGATGAGATGACTTAGCGTTTGTGCAGCATATGTTTTAATAAAGCAAACAAGTTAGCTGTGATAAATTCAGACGTCGTTGACAACGTCGGCGTATATTTCGACCTCGAGTTCAAATTACGACAAAAGGTTTAGAAAACGTATGCAAGGAAATACATTTGAAAATGGTTTGAAGAATTTAAGAAAGCAACGTTATAAGACTATAAGCAAATTAAGAAATACCACAACGTAAATAGTATATAACTCAAGATAGAAAGAAGTGACAACTTGTCATATCCTCCTAGAGTACATTTTGGGGCATTTTAGCCCTGGTGGGTGTAGACATGATTTTGGTGAACGGTCATACACCCCCGTCTTGACCCAACGTAAAATGGTAAACGCCTATCTTTGATGAAAGCATGTAAAAGGGGTTTGGAACGACCATGCAACCATGGAAAACATGTCCTAGACAAGCAAGACCGAGACATCTGTCATGTGGCCATAGGCAACACGCTTTGGACAAGCATGACCATGACATCCTCCCCCACTCAATTGGTTGACATCTCTGTCAACTGACTCTTGGCAACTTGGTGTTTTATGTTGAGGCTACATTAGGTCTCTTCGACGCACTTCTAATTGATCTCAGTGTTGTGGAGTATCTTCCAATTTGTAACGATTTGTTGAAAATTGCTTCTTGGTTTGTTGACTCTTGGTGTCTCCTCAATTGAAGTTTCTCCTACTTCCTTTGCTTGTAGATTCTTCTTCTTTGTGTGCGGTCGTATCGCCTCTATATGCTTGACGTCTTCTAAGTCGAGAGAGTAACGTTTCATGTTTCTGATGTGGACAATAGCACTATTCTACATCTATGGGAGCAATTGGATCCTATATGATGTCTTCCCTACCTTGTGGATAACTTCTACTTGTCCATCGTATTTTCGCACCAGTCTTTGACTTTTGTCTCTTTGATCTCGGAGTTGATATGAAATCAACTTAATCAGAACATTCTCTCCTTTTTTGAACTACTGTGGTCGACACTTTCGACCGTTCCTGCTCTCCCTCTGTCTGATGGTACTTCTACGCAACCATGTGTTGTTTCAGAGGTTTGTCTCTATTGACCTCCTTCGGCATAAATGTTGGCTCAGTGTCTCTCCCTAGCCCTTGGGTGATCACTAATAGTTGTATTTGTTGGTCTAATGAACATAACTGTTAGTAAGTTATTTAGCTGCTTGTAGAATTCAGCTAGCTCGGGTTGAGTCATATGACATTCGTTCGTGGCACGTGATTTTGCCCCTGATATGGCATCAACCTTGCTACTTATCTTCCTAGGTGGAGATAAATACTTCGTCTGACTTTCTTGTCTCGTGTTGTGGTGTTTCTGAGTTGACGGTGAGGGTTTTTTTTTTTTTTTGGGATTGGCTCGTTCGAGCTTCCCTCTTCCAATAAATGGCAACGAGTGTAGGTTCATCCTGGTTAAGTCCTGTCTAAACTGCAGTGCTGACATCGTTTTCACCCCTTCTAGCTAGCGGGTGTTTGTCTGGTCTAGCTAGCACTCGCTGAGAGCTTAATAGTGACAACTATACAACTAAAACAGGTGTTTGTTAATAGCAAAAATAATGAATCTATTACGCTAGGTAGTCATTTTTTAAAAGTTTATGCATATACTTTAATATAAATATATACTTTTATACTTTTACGTTCGAATTACTACTTATCATATCGTGATGGAAAGTATGGGGACCTTATGCATAACTGTGTGTTAACATGTATCGAGATACTACTTTATTATGATGAGTACGGACGCGTACTTCATGAGACTGATTGTGACCATCATGTTCGCAATAATGCTACGATAACCACTATTTCCTACGGGTGTCCAACAACAGCTCTCAGCGAGTACTAGCCAGACAAGTTGGCCTATGTGGCGTGCGAGCCCGCCTAATGGGCCCACGTTCATAGGTGTGAGCAATGTGTAGAGAAGTATAACACATCTAATTTAGTTCGGACTAGAAAGCCGCGTAAGAGAATGAAATGAACTCTTGTACAGATGATGCGACATTTTCATAACATCAATAGTGGGTCCACTTACTGAGTATTTATTAAAATACTCAAGCTATCTGCTTCTCTTACATTTCAGGTAAAGGTAAGGAATCCTTGTACAGATGATGATAGTGTCATGTTGAAGACCATGGAACTTGTGTTAGGATAAGTTGCATTTTATTTATTTTGTAGTCTTTAAGTTAGATTAGGACATCGTTTTAATCTTTTTTTTTTATATATATATATAATTTTCAAGTTGTTTATTTTTTGTTATTTTTTTAAGGTTTTATTGTGAATGTTTAAGTTCATGGCATCGTGTTATGAATTATTCAAATGAATGTTTCCAAAAAAAAAAGGTCACGTCATGCATATCGTAGCGACTCTATTTCAGTAGAAAAATAGGGTCATTACAGTTTGTATTAGAACCATAGATTACATATTTTGTAAACTAGCCTACGAGGTAGGTTTAGTGCGTACCATGGTCCTACCATTGATGCTCCATCGCCGTCGGGTATGTCATACATAAGATAATAAAAAAAAAAATTGAATGTTATTGTTGAGTGTTCTATTGTTGATTGAGTCATGTGTCTATCAAGAGTAATTATGTGTTGATTATAGATCATGTCACCTAGAGGACGTGGAAGAGGGTGTAGGGGAAAAAGACGACCCTTCTTAGAGGACGGGGTAGAGGTAGAGGGAGTCCACCTTGTGAAGGATCAATAACTCAAACTGACGCAGCAGCGGCACCCCTAGAGGCACCGGCTACTGGAATAGACCCCATGACGACCCTGATGTGCGAATCATTCTAGGCTGTGATGCAAACGATGGTGACCACCCAACAGACCACCAATACGCAGTCCATGCAAGAAGCGAGGTATGCGAGATTTCAAGCGGTAGATTCTCGTACCTTTAATGGTGCCTCAGGAGACCCAACAAAGGTACAATTGTGGCAATCGTCGATTGAGACAATTTTCTTATTAATAAGCTGTCCGAATGATCAAAATGTGACATGTGCATAGTTTATGCTAAAAAATGATGTGGATTTCTAGGGGGATAACGGAGATTCTCAACCAAGATGGAAGTATGATACAATAAATATATTTTTCACTTTTATGTTTAATATAGTTAATATATTAAATATTAATGAGAATATTTCGGATTAAACTTTTTTTTTTGTCTATTTATATTTAATATATCTAATATATTAAATAAACACTTTAAATTAAATATATTAAATTAAATATAAATTTCTCTATTTATATTTATTTAATATACTAAACATTTATTCCAACACTTCAAATTAGTTATATTTTCTTCCCTATATTTAATAATAGATTAAATTTTAATTTGAACACTTCAAACTTTTCTTTTAACTCAATTGAACCTTTGAATGTTAGATGAGTTAGGAAGATACCTTATGACCATATAGATTATAAGATCCAATAACACAAAATTAATTAATTAATCAATTTTCATTCGTTAACGGTATAGTTAGAGTTGCACTTTTATGCACCGTAGAACAAGTTGTGTCAATTGATATAATCATTACAAGCAAGTCAATCACTCACATTTTTTTCGTAATTACAGCTAAGTTCGTTATACCACTTTAATTACATCTATCACCTTAAGTACCGCTGATTCTCTAATAAACAATTAGTTTATGATTCAATGATAAACTAAGTCCCTCCCAAGTCAGTAAGAGGCGTGGAGCCCCATTGTTCAAATATCGAAATCAACACTTAAGGAAACTACTCGTCTACTTACCATATATGGGAATGAGTGAAAGTCATATCATGAGATTATGTTCCCATCTCCCTATTTGGTCAATCCCAAAATGGCAAGCATAATGATTGGGTTATGAAGGTCATTCTCACCCATACAAATCAAAGGATAACCCTCGTAGGCAAGAGTTCGTAACTCATTAGGAATTAAAATCAAGTCGCATATGATTATCTGTGAAATATTAATCTTCTCAATTAATGAATTTATAAAGAGATTAAATATTTTGTGATTCAACTTTATACAAACTCTTTGCATGGGATACCCCTACTTACATGTCTCTGTTTCCTTAACTTTGAAAGGTTGATCTATTTCCTAACTTACCAACCATGGTTATATAAATATACATCTCAAGTTTAAATGATTTTTTTTTCTTAGGCATAAATTGACCAATAAAAAATATAATACACAATAGGGGTGTTCAAAAAAACTCGATGACCAGAAAAATATGATCAACCCAACTCTACCTTCAAATAAATGAAAATTTTATGAATAAAGTTGGTTCATGATTGAGTTTATCTAACTAACTTGATGTCATAACCAAAGAAAAATTAGAACAAAAAAATTTGAAATTGTCTCACATTTTAAGTTGAGAAGTGGAGAGTTGGCCTCCCTTGTAAAAAGAATACCCTTACTTCATTTTATCATTCCACTTGAAACGTTCGAAGACAGTCGGAGAATATATTTTCTGACGGCTCTAGCACAGCATTCTTTCTGATTCGACTTGGCTCTCATACACTCGGTAACAAATATAAGGAACTGATCAAGGTAACAAATGACAAGAGGTACACTTCAAGAAATAAAAGTTCTCTCAAGTATAGGACTCAAGAAAGATAATAATTCAAAGATTTTCTTGTTTCAATGTGGTAGTTATGAGTGACGAGGTCTTTTAACTCACTAATGCTCACAAGTTGTATAATTTAATGAACTAGATCTTGGAAGAGGTTCTTAAACAAGTTTGTAATAGTCTAAATAAATAAACCTTTTGTATAATTTAATGTAAGGTCTTCAAACCCGAGCTTTTGGGTTGGGTAAAAAAAATCCCTCAACTCAACCCGGACCATGTACACCCCTAATATATTATAATGTTGGTGCGACTTTAGGTTCGTAGAAATGTAGGGTCATTACACTTTAGACATAAATTCCAACAATCGATGCTTACATAGAAATAAACCACGTCTATTTGATTCGAAAGCCTTTAACGGGTGCATTAGCATAAAAGCAATTTTGATTTCCTCAGTGTTGAAAGGTTGCTATATTTTCTAACTTACTAACCAATGTTATATAAATGTACATCTCAAGTTAAAATTATTTTTGTTAAGCATAAATTGACCAATAAAAATATAATACACAATAGGTGTGTTAAAAAATAAAAAAAATGAATACGGTTGGTTCATATTGAGGAATACGACCATGGTTATACCATATAATAAAATGTTGGTTCCATAAAAATGTTGGAACCAAGATTGAACTAGGGACCTTTAGTGTGTAAGACTAACGTGATAACCACTACACCACAGCAACTAAATGTTCATGATTAAAAAAATAGTTAATAATTATAAATTTTAATGTTTAAGAAAAATATCCTTAGAACCTCAAAAGGTTTCATCAATATTCTTAAAAAAAAAAAAAAATAAAAAAAAAAAAAAAAAAAAATTTATATTTAACTTTTTCAACTTTTCAAATAAAAAATAAATAAAAATTTAAGTTTATTGTTTGAAGACCTTTCTATGTTAGATGGGGTATGATAACCAGCTACCTCAACCCCAAATGATTTACATGTTTTTACTATATTTTGATTTGTTCTATATTTTGATATAATGTTTTGTTGTATATTATGATATAAAACCCAAGAGTAAAAAAAGTGATAAAATTATAATTTTAAATCTTTTTTTAGTTGTAGAATTAATTGAAGAGTATTTACAACTTTGAAAGCTTAGCAATAGGTCAAGCTCTTTAATGGTAAGAGTAACAGTGTACAAAAAAATAGTAATTACAATAATAAAAAAAATAATAATAATAATTCATCCCTCCCTCCATCTGTATCTCACAACTCCCCCAAATATCTCTCCTTAACCTCTACTCCAAAAATAAGTTATGCTAGAAAGAGAATAAAAAAAATAGAAAAGAAAAGATTGCAAATAAAAAAAAAAGATTTTAGATTTATTTGGGAGAGAAAAAGAAAAATAGTGTAAGAATAGATAAGTTGAAAAAAATTTGGAACTATAGTTTCAAATAGGAATTGCGCAAGACTTCCTTGGTAAGAATTACTCAATGCCTTTTGGGAGAACTATTATGTGGTTTTTATTTCTTCATGTCACACCCTGAATTTCTAGGAAAGATTTTGCCAAACAATGTGTATAAAATAAGAGGGAAATCAAAATGTGTATTAATATATGCCAAATTCATGTAATGAGTGAACCGGGAATGAGATACATGATGCCTTGGGTCCATAATTTCTCTATTACTTTTGGACTCTAGAGTACCCTCTCGTCAGAATGAGAAACTTCACAGACCTAAAAAAAGATGTATAAAGGTATGAGTATGAATATACTGATTAAGCAACCTACTTATAGGCTCTCATCGCATCCTTAATCTAGCAAGGAACCAATTGTTTACTTTTGGCTCTAGAGTTTCAACACTCTTGATACAAAGACCTGGCCAGCAAACTTAGACTTCGCAATGGTACAAGGTGGGGGATAACATGGTGAGTGTTAGCCTTCTTATCATCCATGAAGGTTTTAGCTGGTGAACCCGTCCCGCAAGCCATGAAGTAACCTAAGGTGAGGGGGCACTACCCCCCAGTACATGCCACCTAAACTAGTTACTCGCATGATCAACGCCCTCCAATAGCACGGATCCTTCGTGTAGGGTAACCACTACCTAGCCTCGTGATTAATGTCCTAAAACACGACGGGTCCACAATATCGCATTAGAGTACGAAGTGTAGTGGAACATATCTTTATCTTTAAGAGATGTCGAGGTGGTCTACTAGGTTTCAAGGGTGGTTTGGCGGTCTTGATACGGACTCACGTCTCCAGTTTCATCACATCCAACTCCTTAAGTTCGTTATTGTAAGTAGTTATAGGGTCTCACCCTCTGATCGCCCTTCATGATTCCACTGTTCTCAGACCTCTAAATGTGTTCAATCCTATGTCCCGACCCACCAATCTACGTGCTTACTCTAGACTTAACTCGATTCTATTGCTTATTTTCAAAAGGGAGGGATCACACAATCATTCACCATGAGTTACACATGCTCAATGGGACGATAACAACCATCCAGCATCCAGAGCGCTCATAAATAAACATTCCATCCACCGTCATAGCATGATTACTTACTAGCAGTATTTAAGTATATCAAGACATTTTATGGGTAAGACAATAAATTGTAAGAACTAGCAAGTTTGTTTTAACACTTAGTAGGTTTCCTAGGTAGTTGTTAATCAAGACTAACTACCTAGGATTAATTTTACTAGCATGCATTCATAACCAAACGAATCGTACAAGTACTGAATTTTATCTAAATTTTACTTTTTGTCCCCTAAGATTTTTATCTAAATTTTGCTTAATTAGATAAATACTGATTTTTATTTTGTAAGGCTTCCTTGAGGCTTCTCAAGCAATTTTTTTTTTCTGCACCTATTTGAGACTCACCCTCTATGTCAATAATAAAACCACAAAATTTCAAAAATTAATGAAAGCCTTGCGTGTGTAACTCGTTAACCTTTGAGCCTAACAAAAAACACCACTTGAACCCGATCCAAAGACTCAATGACTAACCGAGATCTACAAAATACCTCCATGCGTGACATTGCACGTGAAAATCATTTCCTGGCGTGTCTAAGCGCATGTGTCTCATTTTGTCCCATTCGACCTCCGTTTGTCAGTTTTTCGTTTTTCGTCTTGATTTTGATATTAACATAATTATGTTTCAATTAGGATATACCATAGAAATTCCATAAATTCTTGAGCTCCAAACACCTGGAATAGCTAGCTCAAGAAGGCAAACGCCATTTAAGTATGTAACCCCATAGACTTTAGGCAAGTAATACTTGAAGGGATCTTTAGGATATGCTGGCATTCCTTGACTTAGGTGGTAAAAAATACATGTTAAGGACACTAGAAAAGCTTTTTTTTTTTTACGAGTATGTATTATATGTGTGTTTTTTTTTTTATGTATTATATGCATGACTGAAATACAAATTAAGCAATATGGATGAGTATGTCATGCATGATGTAAGAAATTACCAAAATGGCCCTATGATGAAATTTCTGATGAATGTCGTTTTCTATGCTTTTCGTTGTGTAGGAAATTAGAATTGGTTAGAGCGACTTGTGCTCCAGGTGATTGATGGATGTAATCTTCTCGTTGACCTTTTGCACCCGTATGTTTCCATGATACAGTATGTTTTAGCTCAAGGTGTTTGATTGTGTGTCCTCCTTGTAGAGCATGTTTATCTACACACAGCTAGAGCTTAGAGTTAGGTTCGCTAGATGATGACCTAGGTGACAACGTCTCCAATAGACTAAGCATCTTAGGATCGTGAGCACCCCTAGCGCTCCCATGCTAAGAAAGTTTGGAGGAGTCAAAATAAAGAAACCTGGTGCTTGAAGTCTCCGTTAAGCCACATACCCTCGCCAGGAATCTAATAGACCTTCTCAACTCACAGAAAAGACCCAAATGACGTTTAGATTACGTTAACTTATCCATTAGGCATCAGTAAGTTTATCTCCCTAACAAACATGCACTTTAGAACCTTGATAAGATTAGGACGCGATAACATGTTAAGTTTAAGGTCAATAGGTTTCTAGTGGACTAAATACCCTATGATAGTGAGCGGTGATAAAAACCTAGGCATGTGTTTACCAAAAGATGTGATTAGAAGTCCCTAATAAAATAGTAGATCTCCACGACACACAAGAATGACCAAGGTAGCTATCTTCAGACCCTCGATACCCTTCCCACTCCAATTTAGTACTATTGAGCTACGCACATGCTAGTTAGGGTAGTTTGAGCTTCTGTTTTGCTGAATGGGAAGTGGTCTCTTGAATATGGTCACTATGTTGTTAACATGTTCCTTAAAGGGGAGAGTGGGACAACATCTGATAGCCTAGTAGCTGGCTAATGCAAAAGGATCACATCCCCCAAATATAGGTACTCTATGGTCGTAAGGAATAAACCAACCAACCTCTTTTCGATGATGTTTAGACTAGAAATCACCGTATTGTTTGATTAGAGTTTTATGAGGACGTGCCTTAACCTAGGTATTCAATCCCTCGCTGCATAAGTAAAGCAAGTTTCCATGGTAAAAGAATAGAAAGATGGTACAAATAAGCAAGAAAAGGTAGCATCTAGGCCGTTAGCCGTTGGTATGGTTTCAACATTACTTCAACTTCCTTTTTCACTTTGCTACAAGTACCGTCGAGTCAGGCCTAGGCCAACTAGGATTGTATGAACGGTAGTTCATTTTGATTATCTTGCATAATAGATCCGTCAAGAGAGGGGACGTGGGATTATGCAGGTAATCTTAGTAGTTGACAAGCATAGGGGATCACTTCCCTAACCTTGGGTGACTAAATTATCCTGTGGGTAGGGTTCGCCAACGAAACTCCCATGGATGATGAGAGCAGGCTAGCACTTACCATACTATCCCAAGTAGAAAGAGTTTTACGATGTGACGCCTCAACCAAGAATATAAGTTACATGGTTCTTAGGTAGATCAAGTTACATAAGTCTAAAAATGACCTTTTCGCTCTTTTCGCTTACTTTTCCCTTTCCATTCCTTTTCCAAAGGCCTTAACTCTTTAAGATTTCTTGTTAGGGTAAAGGAGTGACTTGCTTAATCCCCTTGTCCTAGCTTAATCCTTTAATTTCTTTCCTTTTAATTCGTTCGGTCTTTCATGGGTGGCTTGTTCTTGTTGGAGCTAATTCCCTTCAATTTTTGGGTGTTACGACCGCGATCGTCGAGTGTTTTGGAAATATGAAACGAAACATGGGTCTGCAATGGTAGTCACATCCATGGCCTCGTGAATTCATGGGAGAGGGAGAAAAGACAGGAAGAAGGAAAAAGAGATCAAAAGTCGACAACAAGGAGATCTTGAGAAGAGAGAGAAAAGTTTCGGTCAATTCACATACAGTCGTGTGGAGAAAAAAATATCCATCGGGTCAGGTTAGATTCTTGTAAACCTTGATTACAACCCCTGGCTCAAATTAAGACAAACCTAAGCCTCAAGCCACGACTAGTGTGAAGCCCAGTAGCTACGAACAAAGCCCTGATGCCCACCTACAATGCTTGGCCCACCTGCAACATCGATCGCTCGAACCACTACAACTATTTGTCCCAATTGAGTTCAGTACCATCGTCAACAACCTGCGCTCCGCAGGAACCACTCGAGAGAACGATCCGAACTCCGTGTCGTGACCCAATTAACGACCGACGCACACGTCTTCTCCCTCAAGAAATACGTGTCGCGCATGCAGACGTTGACTCCTTTAGCTCAATCGGCTAAACACAGCTCAACTCGACTCAATGTAGCTTCTTGGCTCAAAACTCTACCATTTAGCTCTATATATACATTTTGATACTTATTTCTACATTTCTTATCCTCCCAGAGTTGAATTTGACCTTAACTAAGGCAATTAAAATCAGTATAGCATCTTATTTCCAAGTTCAGGTTTATTTAGGCTAGAAATGTGAGTTATTAATGAAAACGAGATGGACGTTCGAATAGAAAAAAACTTTCGATGATACTTAGAGCTACATCCAAAAACAGAATCCAATTGTACTCGAGTGTAAGGAGAACGCCTGCTAATGAAAACCAAGTAAGTGACCTTACTATCGGTTTGGTTAAAAGTTGATGTTTGTATGATGACACGTGCCTCGTGGTTCTACACATGATATATGCTTGATATGTGTGAAATGTTTAGAGAACGATGTGATTGTTGTGTGTATGAAACAATATGACTAAGATATCTTTATGAAATGATATGACTAGGATATGTTTATGAAACGATATGACGGGGATACGTTTAGGAAACGACACAACTAGGATATGTTTATGAAATGATATGACTATGATACGTTTATGAAATGATATGACCATGATATGTTTATGAAAGAATATGACTAGGTTATGTTTATGTAACAATATGACTGTGATGTGTTTACAAAACAATATGACTATGATATGTTTACGAGATGATAAGTCCATGATATGTTCGTGATACAACATGACTATGAGATGATACGGGAATGTTATATGATGATGTACTTATTATATGATAAATGTTATGGTATAACACGTTTGGCGATATAGTACATGATATGCTAATGATATGATGTATGTATGATATGACATGATATGACACTATGCATGACATGAATGATATACTTAAAAGATGTGTCGACATAACGCACAATCTCAATTTATGTAAGGAAAGCTGGGATAAAAATGATATAATATGAAGTAAAAATGGAAGGGGTTGTCTTACATGATAATGAATAAAAATGTTGGGATATTATGCATCATTGTATGTTCAAGCATTTGGGAATACCCCTCTTTTACGATTATACGAACGCGTACATTACGAGGCAAAAAAATGATCATTAAGTTTGTCATAATGCTACGACGGTCGCTATGCCTAACGGGTGTCCGACATCTACTGCTTCAAAGAATGCTCGCCTGACCATGAAAGGGGCAGAGGATGTGTGCAAACCGGCTGGTGGGTTCATACTCGCTCGTGCGGATCGTTTATAGAACAATAAATACACATCCAATTAACTCGTTTAGTATATCCACCTAAGGAATATAGATTGATACGATAGGTCTTACACATGATTGTATGTGTTTGCATCTAACCCTAGTAGTGGGGTCACTTAGTGAGTATTTCTTATAGTACTCAAATCACGTGCTACTGCTATTTCAGGCAAAGGCAAGACACCTCTGTACGACTAACTATATTGAAGTGTTTTCGAACACGTAACTATATTGAAGTGTTTTAAGATGAAGTCTATTTTATGTGATGAAATTTAAACGCTTATTTCTTCACAAAATGATTAAGTTATGATGACGATAGTGACTCTACATAAGTAGAAATCTAGGGTCGTTACAGTATTCTTGTTTGAACCGAAGGATATGCTCCTTATATTGGAAATTTAGGTCAGATGGGCACAAATTAAGTTACAAAGTCATGGATTAAGAGGTAAAAAATTTGAATTTTCCAACAAAAAAATAAAAAATAAAAATAATAACTCAGACTATATGAAGTTGTAATAAACCATTAAGCATTAAAGAATTCTTAACTTTTGATCTTAAAGTATTAAACTTGTAATTAAAAAATCAAACTATAATTATTTTTTTATAAATCGCCATAAAAGTTAAATATCGATAATGACTTTTTTTCCATTATATATTATACTTTCAATGGTTGAACTTTTTCTTTTTGAAAAAACTATCATTTATATAAATTTAGAGGTATATATATATACATATATACATAAAAAAGATGGTGTCGTTGAAAGTTTGGCATCATGCATCACCCTTATTTACCTAAATCATTGGCCTTCGACTTGCAATAGACCGTTATAATTAAGAATCGTCACTTTCCAAGATGACCCTCGAAATTGGAGAGATAAACAAGTGAAGGCATTAAAAGTTGATGCAAAAGTAAACAACAAAATTACACCAAGACAATTCATAGCATTAATTTTTTTGATGTGTTTAGAATATATAACGACACTAGATTCCTATTTAACCTAAAGTCGCTACTGTATACATATCATAAAACATTTTATGGGAAAATACTTCATTCAAAAGTTTATCATAAAATGTTGTCTTGGACTTAAATGTTTTCTAAAAGGTCTTTAAATTAAATATTAAAAATGGAAATAACATAAAGTAAAACTGCCATATACTAACCTAAATGCAACAAAATTAAATACTAAGTAAGTTGTCCCGCTATTGAGGTTAGATGCAAGCACATACAATTATGAGTGAGACCTATCATATAGGTCTATATTTCTTAGGCAGTTATGCTAAGCAGGGTTAATTTGATGTGTATTTACTGTTCTACACACGTTCTACATGTACGAGTTTGGCCCCACCAGTCGGCTCGCACACTTCTTAGGCCCCTTTTTTGTTAGGCGAGCATTATCTAGGAGCTGTTGATGTCCGACAACTGTTAGGAATAGCGACCTTTGTAGCATTATAACAAATATAATGGTCGTTTCCTTGTCTTGTAGTGTACGCGTTCGTACCGTTGTAAAAGATGAAGGGGTATCCCCCGATGCATGAACACGCAATGATACATGAGGTCCCAACATTTTTCCTTTCATTATTATCTATAACAACTCGTCTAGCCTTTTCCTTTATATCATATCACTCTATCATAACATTCCATGTGTATATCGGGTTTGTGCATTATGTCAATTCATCACATTGTTTGTCAATCATATCATAGCATATATCTAATCATGTCAAACATATGTCATATAATAAATATCATATAACATTGTATAGAATCATCCCATCACAATAACATCAACATACAATATGGTCACAACATCATAAATATAAAGATGAAATGAAACGTGCAAGGGCCACTAGGTACATGTCGTCATACATTAAACAAGTCGTTGAACCTATCCGATAGTAAGACCACTTACTTGGTTGGCCTTAGCCCACGTTCTCCCTAAATTTGAGTACGATTGCTTTTCTTTCCTCGAAATTTTTCCTATTATTAATAGTTGTCGTTATCGATTAAAATGTCCATCTTGTTTCGTTAGAAACTACAATTTCTTAACTCAGTTTAACATAAATCAAGAAAGTGAACCTTATACTGAATTTAATTACCATAATCAAGGTCAACTTCACCCTTAGGATAGTCGGAACAGTAAAACTTGGGCCAAACACCCTTTAGCGAGCCGAAGAGCTAGATTCTGAACTGCGAAACTGAACCTAGCCGACTGAGCTGCGTAAGTCGAAGAAGTTTCTGACTGCAGGCGCAACATGTGGTGCAATGAGGCGTGAACGCATGTTTTACGGCGATCGAGTTTTTTTTTTTTTTTTTTTTGGCCTTTATAGAATCTATTTGTGTTTCATTCTCCCAAATGGTGTATAACTTTCAAATTTATTTCATTTTTGTGTCTAAAAATTTTCTAAAAAATCTAAACTTTGATATTAAGGTTGACGTCAATATTTTATGCTTCAATAACAACTTTAATATTTTATTCAGATGTACTCATTTTTATATTAAAGTTTTCCAGATATTTTAGAACCTAAATGATTAACAGATATTTTGTTAGAGTAGTATTACACAAGCATGCAACTTAGTTAGAAAAGAAAAGATTTGATGTGCAGTAAGGCAAAGGTGATGGATTTGTCTAAGGACTCCATGGATGAATGAGCTCGAATACCTTTGTTTTGCTATTATATAAAGAAAAACCCTTCTCATCTGCAAGCCAAATGCAGTGCGAATAGTTGCATCGGTCTTCAAGCCAAATTCCCTTCTCTGGCCAAAAAACTTCGAACGAAAGCTTCCCATAATTGCTGTTAAAGTTGCACCAAAACAATGTTGTCTGCAAAATATTCTCTTGGAATTCCCAACTGTATTCCTGCTTGAACTGGAGAATATGCTCCCCTAAATGAGAAAGTTATGTCAGATTGGCACGGTATATGCATAAAAAATTAAAACTATAAGAGCCTATACAATTACATAAAAAAAATTAAATACCAATTTGTGTGTAATTCAACTAGCTGACACGACATAAAGAAGAGGTCAAGTACTATTCAAACTCTCCATGCCACATATTTATTAACAAAAAAAAAATTAAAAAAACCTAAAACAACTTAAAACAACTTGTAACTAAATCCTTAAAGATTAAAAAAAAAATTTGACTATAAAAAAAACTATCAAATTCATAAATTTAGATATACATAAAATAATATGGTCTCGTTAAATATTTGTCATGGTGCAACACCCTTATTTACCTAAATCGTCGTTTTTCGATTTGCAATGGGCAAGCAAAGGTACGTGTTGATAATTAAGAATCGTCACTTTCCATTGAGAATGTGGATATTGGATTGCAAAACAAGTAAAAACGTTAGAAGTTGATGCAAAAGTAAACAACAAAATCATATAGAGATTATTCATAGCCTTCGTTTTTTATCAACTTCGAATTTGTCTGTGTTTCATTATAGTTTTGAACCATATATATATATGATTGATGATTACCCTAAAACAAAGATACCTTTTTAACAACTTTTAAAGATAGATTTTTATGTAAGAAGCTATTAAAAGAAAAACTAAAAATATCTAAAGTATATTAAGAGTGTTTGTTTGTTAGGTTATGCTTTATTTAGCAACGAATTAAACACATCCCCAAACTTAGGTTACCCTTCTTAAGTTTCTTCCATTTTAGTGCTCCAAATTTTTGAATAAAATGGAGAATAAGGAAGGAGTATAAAGACTCAGTAACCAGCCTACTTGTAGGCTCTTAATCCTGACCTTGAGAAGTTAGGGTACCACACTTTTTCTTTCCTTGTTCTTGTTCGTGTCGTAAGTTCTTGTTCTGTTTCTTAATTCATTCTCCAAGACACTCCCCTTAGGATTTACGATACTAATCATAAACTTGTCGACTTGTGTCTGAGGCTTCACGCGTTCCAAGCGACACAATCTTAATACCTACGCTAAAGGCTTCATGCGTTCCAAGCAGCGTAGTCTAAGTCATGAGCACGATGTACCGTGGGAGGTCTTAGGAGGTTCTTGATTCTTGGCTAAGGTAACTTACTCTCTTCTTACTCCACCGTGGACTTAGGTTACTCCCCATGAAAGACCATAAAGATCACGTGATCGATGCATGCATGAACATGGCATAGACGGTAAAGGTCACGTGATCTTGCATATGTTGGAAAAATAAACTTAAATGGGTATTTTTATTTTATTTTTAATTCAGTCAAAGCAACTTAATTATGAGGGCATAAGTAAGAGAGCAAATAGGGGAGAAATTTATTGAAGCGAAAAGTAAATGGGTGAAAGAAATCGTGGGTAGTTAAAGCCAAATTTGGCATCAGGAAAGACTATAAAAAAGGCCTCATGTATTGAATGTAAAATGTGTATAGAGTGCAGAGGGAAATAACAACAAGAAAGAGACCGAAAATATTTATTGTCTGAGTTACTGTGTAAGGACCTCTTTGTCTCCTTGTTTCTATCTCTTTGCCACACCTCCTTTCAACAAAGTGGTATCAGAGCAGCGTTAGTTTTTTAACAAATTGATATCAGAGCGCTTTCAATTTCAACAAATTGGTATCAGAGCCGATGGCGAACATGATGGGATAAATGCCACTACCACGTTTGACGAAGATGAACTACGAGAATTGGAGCATCCAAATGAAAGCTCTTCTCGGTTCGCAAGACGCATGGGAGGTGGTCGAAGACGGTTTCGAAGAACCATTTGATACCACGGGTTACACGGTTGCGCAAAACAAGTTGCTGAAGGAATTACGGTCAAAGGATAAGGCAACATTATACATGCTGTTCCGAGCTGTTGACGAGTCGGGCTTTGAGAAGATTGCAAGGGAAACTACTTCAAAAGAAGCGTGGGACACTCTAGAAAAGGTGTTCAAAGGAACCGACCGAGTCAAGTAGGTGCGTCTCCAGACTCTGCGTGGCGAGTTGGAGAGCATGAAGATGAAGGAGTCAGAAAATGTATCTGACTACATTACTCATGTACAAACCGTTGCAAATCAGCTAAATCGGAACGGAAAAATGTTACCCGAAACACGGGTTGTGGAGAAAATCTTGAGGTCGTTAACAGACAACTTCGAGAATGTTGTTTGTGCCATAGATGAATCGAAGGACCTGATGAAGTTCACAGTCGATGAGCTTGCCGGTTCTCTCGAGGCACACGAGCAACGTAAGAAAAGGAAGGAGGAACCACTCGATCAAGTGCTTTAGACGAAAGCAACTATAAAAGATGGAAAAGTACTCAAAATTTTCGAGGTAGAGATAGCGGAAGTCGCGGGAAGGGTCGAGCATGTCAAGGCAATAGTCATGAAGAAAATTATAAGGAGAAGAGAATGTCGAGCCAAGCAAATTGGCGTGGAAGAGGACGCAGTCGAGGAAGAGGTGGCCGATCAAACATTCAGTGCTATAAATGTAAAAAATATGGTCATTTCGCGAATGATTGTAACTCCAAAAAATGTTACAATTGCGGAAGAATCGGGCACGTTGCAAAAGCATATCGTGCCGGGAAAAGTGTAGAAGGAACAACCAACCTGGCCATGGAAGACGTAACAGATGACGGTCTTCTGTTAATGGCTCAAGATGAAGAGAACGTCAACAACGACACTGTCTGGTACCTCGACTCAGGGGCGAGCAACCATATGTGCGGTCACAAGCACCTATTCAAAGAAATGCCAAAGATTGAAGATGGCCATGTGTCATTTAGAGATGCGTCGAAGGTGGAAGTCAAAGGTCGAGGTACGATACACTTCTTACAAAAGGATGGTGTGATGGGGTCAATCCAAGATGTCTATTACGTACCAGACCTCAAAACCAACAAATTGAGTATGAGGCAACTCACAGAGAAAGGTTACTCAATATTCCTAAATGATCGCCTGCTACACCTTAAAGATAAGAAAGAGCGTTTGATTGATCGAGTCGAGATAGGAAGGAATCGAATATACAAGTTGAACTTAAGAAACATACTAGAAAAGTGTTTGAGAGTTGATGTAGAAGACAAAGCATCACTCTGGCATCTCCGTTTTGGTCACCTACATCATGGCGGCCTAAAAGAGTTAGCGAAGAAGAATATGGTACATGGGCTACCAAACATGGACTTTAAAGAAAAATTTTGCGAAGAATGCATGCTCAGCAAGCATGCGAGAACCTCAATTCAAAAGAAGGCTGAATTTTGGGCCAAACAACCCCTCGAGCTAATCCATATAGATATATGTGGACCAATTAATCCCGAGTCTTTCAGCGGAAAGAGGTATCTTATTTTCTTTATCGATGATTACTCACAAAAAACTTGGGCTTATTTTCTGAAAGGAAAATCTGAGGTGTTTGAGGTATTTAAAAAGTTCAATGTGATGGTGGAGAAGGAAACCGGTAGACACATGAAAGTTGTACGACCCGATAGAGGTAGCGAGTATACGTTGATGGCTTTCATGGAGTACTGTAAGGAGCAAGCTATAAGGTGATTTCTAACCGCATCGTACATCCCTCAAAAAAAGGGTGTGGCCGAGAGAAAGAACCGGATCATTCTTGACATGGTTCGCTCAATGCTTAAGACCAAAAGGATGCCGAAGGAATTTTGGGCAGAAGCAGTGCAATGCGCCATCTACGTACAAAATCTATGTCCACATGCAAAGTTAGATGATCAAACACCACAAGAGGCTTGGAGCGGACAAAATCCTACAATTTCTCATCTCAAGGTGTTCGATAGTGTGGCTTATGCGCACATACCGGATCAACAAAGAACGAAGCTCGAAGACAAAAGCAAAATGTATATTTTTATTGGATATGATGAGAAGACATTAGGGTACAAACTACTTGACCCGATCAGCAAGATGGTGATAGCCAGTCGTGATGTGCGAGTAAATGAAGCAAACGAATGGGACTGGAACAATTCGACGGAAGTCAATGTTGAAGTTGGAGAATCATCAGCCGCTGCACCAACAAGTGCACCAATAGACTCAAAAATTTTCGATGATGAAGATGAACCACGACAACCCAAAATGCAAAGTTTTCGAGATTTATATGACTCTACAGATGAGGTACACCTTGTATGTCATCTGGCAGATGCTGAAAATATCAGTTTTGAAGAGGCGATGCGAGACACAAAGTGGCAAACTGCCATGGATGAAGAGATTAAAGCGATCCATCTCAACAACACATGGGAAGTAACAAAATTACCGGAAGGAAGTCAGCCCATAGGTGTGAAGTGAGTATTCAAGAAAAAGATGAATGCTCAAGGCGAGATTGAGCGGTATAAAGCACGACTTGTTGCGAAGGGATATAAGCAAAATGTGGGAATTGACTATGACGAAGTGTTTGCTCCCGTCGCTAGAATAGAGACAATCCGATTGATCATTTCCCAAGCAGCTAAATTTAAATGGCCGATTTTTCAAATTGATGTCAAATCAGCATTCTTGAATGGTGTGCTTGAAGAAGAGGTATATCTCGAACAACCTCCCGGGTACGTGAAAATTGGAGAAGAGAAGAAGGTATTAAAACTAAAGAAGGCGCTTTACGGGTTGAAACAAGCATCGAGAGCATGGAATACTCGTATCGACACATACTTCAAGGAGAATGGGTACAAGCAATGTCCCCATGAACATTCACTTTATACAAAGAAGAGTAAAGGTAATGTGATACTTGTCGCTCTTTATGTCGATGACCTCATCCTCTCAGGCAACAGTGATGAAATGATAGAAGAATTCAAAAGAACAATGACGCGAGAATTTGAGAGGATAGACTTAGGCCTGTTAAAATTTTTTCTCGGTTTGGAGGTTAAACAAGGGGAAACAGGTATTTTTATATCACAGGAGAAATATGCGAAGGAAATTTTGAAGAAGTACAAGATGAAGAATTGCAACCCGGTATCTACACCAATGGAACCAGGTGCAAAGCTCTCAAAGTACGATGGAGGAGAACGAGTAGATACAAGTAGGTACCGAAGCCTGGAGGGAAGCCTTCGCTATCTTACATGTACAAGACCAGATCTTTTACTAAGTGTCGGCATAGTAAGCCGGTTCATGGAGGAGCCAATTTATTCACATTGGAAGCCGTTGAAGCGAATCCTACGACACGTTCAAGGAACATTGTCACTTGGGTTATTTTACTCAAGAACAGAAGATTACAAGTTAGTTGGATACTCGGACAGTGAATGGTGCGGAGACATAGACGATCGAAAAAGTACATCGGGTTATATATTCTTCATGAGCAATACAACATTTACCTGGCTTTCAAAGAAGCAACCGATCGTGACACTCTCGACGTGTGAAGCTGAGTATGTAGCAGCATCTTGGTGTGTGTGCCACGTAATATGGCTTAGAAATTTTTTGAGTAAGATGGGGCTAAAGCAACGAGGTGCAACCAAAATACAAGTTGACAACAAATCAGCAATTGAGTTGGCCAAGAACCCAATGAACCATGAAAGAAGCAAACGCATTGATGTTCGATTTCATTTTATCTGAGATCATGTGAAGGAAGGAAACGTGGAATTTCTGCATGTGGCAAGTCAGGATCAAGTTGCAGACATCTTTACAAAACTGCTACCGAAGGTAATGTTCGACAAATACAAGAAAATGATTGGCATGACAGATAGTAGAAGCATTTAAGTTTATGGGGGAGTTTTGTTGGAAAAATAAACTTAAATGGGTTTTTTTGTTTTGTTTTTAATTCCGTCAAAGCAACTTAATTATGAGGGAATAAGTAAGAGAGCAAATAGAGGAGAAATTTACTAAAGGGAAAAGTAAATGGGTGAAAGAAATTGTGGGTAGTTAAAGCCAAATTTGGCATCAGGAAAGGTTATAAAAAAGATCACATGTATTGAATGTAAAATGTGTGCAGAGTGCAGAGGAAAATAACAACAAGAAAGAGAGGAAAATATTTATTGTCTGAATTACTGTGTAAGGACCTCTTTGTCTCCTTGTTTCTCTCTCTTTGCGACACCTCCTTTCAACAAAGTTGTATCAGAGAAGCGTTAATTTTTTAATAAGTTTGTATCAGAGCACTTTCAATTTCAACAACTGACCATATCAGTTGTTTGATCCGTGCATACATGAACATGACCACTCACTTCTTTTCTCGGAAGACTATAAATACCAACAAATTATTATGTAAAAATTAGATTTGTGAGGAATGAAATTGATCTCTCAAGTTGAGACGTTCCCCTTTAGAAATCCGAGCATCATCTTTGTCATTTCTAAGTTTCAAGTTATTCTTGTGGTAAATTGCATCCGAGCCATTCAATCAAGCTTTGATCAAGTTCAATTGTGGAGTGACTCAATTTAGTACAAGGCTCCAAATCTTGCTTCTAGATCTTTGATCGTAAGAGGTAATCTAATTCTAGTCTTATATGTTGGTTGATTTTAATTTTGTATAAGGAGTTATTGATTTCTTTGATTCAAGGGTTCTTGCTTCATTTAAAGCTTAGATCGTTAGGCTGATGACTAGGGTTGTCTTATCAATTTGATAGCAGAGCCTAGGTTGCATATTTGTGGCCTACTATAGAATTGATTTTATGTTTCGTTTACGATATTGTTTATCTTTTCTTCAAACTTGTCTATTTTTTTTCTTGCTGCCACTTTAACCATTATTCATCATCTTTTTACTTTGTTCTCATTCTCTCCGTAAACATCATAATTAGATCTTGACAAAAATGAAAAAAGAAAAAAATCCTTATTATATTGTTCTTAAGATTGTGTTTATAAATCCTTAGCATAAGACCATTTGCACGTTTTTTAAAAATCAAATAAACGTCAATTCTCATTTTATTCCTAAAGCATATAAATCTAGAATCGTTGTGTTTGATATTTTTCTTTCATCATTTAAACTCGAAGATATTTTGACTTTTCCCGATTTCAAAAAAAAAAAAAAAATTATTCTCTTATATTTTATAATTAAGAAGGTAATTTAAAATTAAAATCTTAATGATCTTTCCCTTTTGAACTCATGTGAAATTCTATCCAAAATATCTTTGTTCCCTTACTTATTTGATCATTTCTTTATTTTAATTTGTTGTTAATTCATAATTACCTTGTCTTGATTGTCTTGAATAGCTCGCTACTATAATAATTATTTTATCCATATATTAGCCTACCTTGGTCGTAAATTAGTCACTTTCCGAAATAACCTACCTCTGTGTGTAATAAACACGAGTGTCTCTGAGTGTAAAATAAGTGAGTTGAGTGTGTGAGATCCTAAGCATATTTAACTACTACTGTACAATCATGAACCAAAAAGAGGGAAATCGAAGGGAGATCAATGTGCTAGTTGAAAAAGTCCAGAAGAAAGCGGAGGAATTGGAAGATGAGAGTCATTTGGCACTTATTACAAAAAGATTTCTTAAAACTCAAGTTACGGAGAACGATGTTGATGATCAAAGAGACAACCTGTTTCACACGCGATGTTTAGTCAAGGGGACTCATTGTAGTCTTGTCATTAGTTGTAGAAGTTGCACAAATATAGTAAGTACCATGTTTATCAAAAGGTTACAAATTCCTACCCGACACCATCCTAAACCTTACAAGCTTCAATGGCTTAATAATAGTCGAACAATGAAGGTAGTTTCCCAAGCTTTAATATCTTTTACTTTAGGAAAATATAAAGATGAAGTTCTTTGTGATGTGTTACCAATGCATGCTTGAGACATATTGCTTGGCCGACCATGACAATTTGACAAGAGGGTCATGTATGATGGTTATTTGAATAGGTATTTTTTTTGTAAAAGATGGTAGAAAAACCACTCTTGTACCTTTGAGTTCTGCAAATGTATTTGCTTATCAATTAAAGTTGGAGGAAAAAAAGAAAGAGTTTGAGAAAAAAGAAAGAAAAACAAAGAAAAATCAAAGAGAAAAAAAAAAGTGAAAAGAAGAATGAAAAAAGAGATGAAATTAAAAAAAAGAGAAAGAAAGTGAGTTGTTTGGCTAGAGTTGGAGAGGAGAGAAGGAAACTTTTCACAAAATATCATCTTAGTACATATGTACAAGGAATGATTTTTGGTTTCTAACTGTAACAACTTGACTTTGTCTAGTGTTTTTCAATCTGTTTTACAGGAATTTGAGAACGCGTTTCATGATGAAGTACCTAAAGGTCTACCTCCCATTAGAGGTACTGAACATCAAATAGATTTCATTATGGGTGCTGTCATTCCTAATAAGCCAGGTTATAGAGTCAATCCAATTGAGACTAAAAAAATTCAAAGGCATGTGGAGGAGCTTTTGGCGAAGGGCTATATACGAAAAAGTTTCAGTACATGTTTTATACGGGACTTATTGGTGCCAATGAAAGATGAATCTTGGCGCATGTACGGAGATTGTAGAGCAATCAACAAAATCACTTTAAAGTATCGACATCCTATTCCTAGGCTAGACGATATGCATGATGAATTGCATGATTCATGTCTATTTAGAAAGATTATTTTGAAATCTGGATATCATCAAATTAGAAGGCACGTAGGAGATGAATGGAAAACAACTTTCAAAATTAAGATTGGATTGTATGAAGGCTTGTTATGCCTTTTGGGTTAACTAATGCTCCTAGTACATTTATGCGCTTAATATAATGTTTTGTGAAAATATCTGGGAAAGCATGTTGTTGTGTATATTGATTATATTTTAATTTATTTGAAGATTTTGCTTGAGCATGTGGAGCATGTTAAGTTTGTTTTGATTACATATAGAAAACAAAATTTTCATTCTAATTTTAATAACAATAACGGTAGTTTTAACCTGGAAAAAGTTCACTTTCTTGACTTCATAGTTGTAAAAATAGAGTAGAAGTAGATAAAGAGAAGTTAAAGTCATTAGGGATTTACCAACACCAAAAAGTACAAATAAGAGTTTTTATGGCTTACCTAGCTTCTATAAGAGATTTATAAAAGATTTTAGAACCATAGTTTCACATTGAATGATTTAATGAAAAAGAATTTTGTTTTTAAATGGGAAGAAATGCAAGAGAATGCATTCAATTTGCTAAGGAAGAAATTATGCAATTCACCATTACTTATTTTGCCTAACTTTGATAAAACTTTTGAAATTGAATGTGATGCAAGTGATTTGAGCATTGGTGCTGTTTTAATTCAAGATGGAAAGCCCTTAATGTATTTTAGTGAAAAACTAAATGGGGTAGCATTGAACTATCCTCCCTATGATAAGTCACTTTTGGAACGTATTGTGAGGTGGAAAGGTATGGGACGAATTTTTGTTTTCAACTACATGTTGAGGTGGTTAATAGAACATTAGGAGCATTGCTTAGGGCTATTATTTCTATGAATATAAGTCTTGGGACGAATGTTTGTCATTTGTAGAGTTTGCATATAATAGAGCGATTCATAGTATCACTCATTGTTCTCCTTTTGAAGTTGTTTATGGATTTAATCCACTTACGCCTCTTGATTTTCTTCCTATTCCTTCTAATATTTTTGTGAGTGAAGCAGCCCCAAAGTAGAAAGATTTGATCAAAACATTGCACAAAGAGGTGAATGAGGGAATTGAGAAACAAAATTTCAAAGTTGCTCCAAGAATTAATAAATGATGAAAGGAAATTATTTTTCAACCCGGTGACTAGGTTTGGATACATTTTCGCAAGGAACGATTCCCATCTCAAAGGAAGACAAAGTTACATCAAAGAGGGGATGACCGTTATCAAGTCGTTGAAAAAATTAATAACAATGCATATAAAATTTAGCTTCCTTGAGAGTTTTCAGTATTCTACTTTCAATGTTGCTGACTTGAGAACTTTTGATGTAGGTGATGATTTTTCTGATTCTAGGACAAATCCTTTTGAAGAGGGGGAAGACAATAAGAATCACGGTGTTTCAAATGTTCCAACTGGACCTATTACACGATCCAAGGCCAAGAAGATTCAACAAGCATTCATTCTACATCTACAAAAATTGATAGGCTCGGTTCAACTATCATTTCATGTGTTACAAGCTGGTTTGATTGAGGAAGGACCATTTAGAGCTTTAAAAGTGAATATTTGCACGGTTGAAGTAACTAAGGAAGTTGCAAACATCATTTCATCAGTTGTTAGAAAATTTTATTTATTTTTAATTTCATAAGTTTATAATGGTCAAATTGACTTCGTCTTTTGTGGACTTTTAAGGGGACCAGAATTAAATCCCGACCACTCACTTCTTTTGTGGGGAGACTATAAGTACCAACAAATTATTATGTAAAAATATGATTTGTGATGAATGAATTTGATCTCTCAAGTTGAGACGTTCCCCCTTTGAATTCCGAGCATCATCTTTGTCATTTTTAAGTTTAATTCTTGTGGTAGATTGCATTGGACGCATTCAATCAAGCCTTGATCAAGTTTGATTGGGGAGTGACTCAATTTAGAACAAGGTTTCAAATCTTGCTTCTTTTTATTTGATCGTAAGAGGTAATCTAATTCTAGTGTTATCTCTTGATTGATCCGAATTTGGTATAAGGTGTTAATTTCTTTGATTGAAGGGTTCTTGCTTCATTAAAAGCTTGGATTGTTGGGCTGAGGATTACTGATTCCTTATCAGTTCATATATGCGTATGTTTGTAGTGTGTAGAGAAGTATCATGCATCCAACTATGGCCAGAATTGGAGACAGCTTAGGGTTATATTATGGTTTAAAAGATAGGTACCCTTCATGTATTGTGTGTGATTTCATTACTAACTCAATAATGTAGTGACTAACTTACTATTTCTTAAAACACTCAAACCATGTCCTACCCTTATATTTTTTTAGGTAAAGGTAAAGTTCACAAGTATGGATGACAATGAACGCTGGAAAGGCAATGGAAGTAAAGATAAGTCATGAGAGGGTAGTAGAACGCATTAAATTTCATTTAGTAGTTGATAGGTGTTTTTAATGCAAATTATTTTATATTCAAAGACTATATTACCTTTTTTTTTTGTTTTGAATTAAACATATAATTCTATGACATTATTTTAAAAGTATTTACTTAGTTTCAGCATATGTATTTAAATATGTATTTAAAGCATGCTAGCAGTGAACTCACTAATTTAAGGTAAGAAAATTTGGGACCTTACCGTTGGTATCAGAGCCCTAGATAATATTTGATTCATATTAACCTTATTAACCTATGAATAAGAAATACTTCATTAATTTTTAAAAGGACATACCTAAGTTGGTCAACAAAATATTAATATTACAAGTACGAAATGTAAAATAGAGAAAGCGATTCAGGTGGTTAGTTCAATGAGAGGACCCATCCAATGAGAGGGTATTGAACATAATCGTAGTTAGTAGTTACCCTGCACGGTTGATTTGTCTTGTGGGAGCGCGTTGATCATGTGGTTAGTCCATGAAGCTGCCACATACTAGGGGTATTGCCATCGACCTTTAGTAACTAAAACTGTCTGTGGGTTGAGTTCGCCAGCTACCTCTTATGGATGACAACTAAGCTAGCATAGATATTGCAGTCTCCACCTTATCGAGAAAGTTCGTTAAGGTAGCACATCAACAATATAATTCGGTTATTGCTGCCTAAGCTTGGTTAACTACTAAAGATTGTGCACAATAAGAACAATGCACATTGAGACTTGAGTTAAGTATGCGGTCTTCTACTAGTTCAAGGCTATGATTAGAGCCTACATGTGCGTTGCATATAGGGTAGTTTTATATACTCACCCTTTCCTTTTTTTATAAGGGCTTGAAGGCTATTGGTGGAGGTGGAGGAGTATTTGGCAGTTGTGCGATCATAGTGGGAATCGTTCCAAAGCATCAGCTCATCTTTATATTTGAGTATTTAGTTGTGTTTGTATATCCCAACAACATTTTTTCGGCTTTATAAAAAAATTTAACAGCACTGTCTTATAATTAGATATTATTTTGTATTTAAATTTGGTGTTTTTATCTTTATTTAAATTTATATTTTATCGAATTCTCATGTTTTATTTGATTTTACTTTTAATTTTTTGTTTACTTTTTCATATTTTTAGTTTTGGTCGGAGATCCAAATTCTTGAAAATCGGGTCGTGACTTAAAGAAAGATTGTGGAACTACAATATAATATGTGAAACTTTTAATAAGATTTATTAAAATTGAAGGATTGTGCCTACCATCCTATTTTAAAATTGATGTGAAGATTGCAGTAACTTGAGCATTCAATACCTATTTTAAATTTTATTATTCTAAACTTTCTCTAAGATTCACCTGAAATTAGTGTTTTTTTTTGTTTTAATTTAAAAACGATATTGCAATTTAAAAATTTTATATTCATATATAAATTTAATTTTTTTTTCATAACTTAAAATTTTGGTGAATAAAAATACCCTTAATTATCAAATACATTTTCATACGAAAAAAAAATAACCTTTATGTGTTATCCAAAACAAAATGCATATGTATTTTTCATTTGTTCCTCAAGGATTATTCTACCAAAAGGAGAATAAAGCTTCTCTATCTTTTATAGGTCCACTTGTGAATCAATTCATCAACATTAGCAAGAAAGTTTCTCAAGTCAATTCCATCATCTTTAGCCGTCCAAATACAAGTTCCTTCAGTTCCATGTCTGCATCTATCACGGAGCCATGAGTGGTGCGATACAGGCCAAAAGCTTTCAAAAGAGACATGCATCTGGCGCCTCCAATTTGCACCAAAAGAGGGTTATTCCCCAAAAGTTAACCTTGAAGTTCCATTGGTAATCATCAACATGACTAAGCAAATGATGATATCCCAAGTCATTGTCTTTAGACTGACAATGCACAAGCAACCCAAGTTTTCTTAGCCCGTTAACCACATGAATGTAATATCTAGAAGGTCCTCGTGGTTGTAACGTGACCCTTGGAACCTGAGCCCCAACTAAAGCCACCGTAAAGAGAAAGAAAACGACAATATTCTTTATCATTTCTTAATCACCCTTTAATTTAACTACCAATTTGTGTTGGACATGTGAATAAATATACATACTTTTAGTACATGCAAGAAACTATGTAAATGCATGCTATTGTTGTAAAAAACTAATCATTTAACTCATTTAAGTGATGAAACACAATTTAAGGTTAATTTTGAGATAATTATGTAGAGAATTATTATCTTTTCAATAACAAAATTCCTCGAATAGATAAGATTTGATTCATATTAACGTTATTATTAGCGGAGGAATAATAAATATTTCATTGATTTTAGAAAGACTTTCATAAATTGGACAAAAAAAAATCAATATTTTTATTAAAAAATATAAAATAGCGAAAGCAATTCATAAATTACATATGGTATGTCACCCAAGTCCAACAAGGTATTAAATATATATTTTTTTTAAGTTGAACTTTCAAACTTTTTATGAGGGCCTTAGAAGCTGAATTTTAAGTTGAGGTAGAGTAGACAAGTTCAAAAAAATTTGAAACTATAGTTTCAAATAGGAATTGTGCAAGAATTACTCAATGCCTTTTGGGAGAACTATTATGTGTGAAATGTTTAGAGAACGATGTGATTGTGGTGTGTGTATGAAACGATATGACTAAGATATCTTTATGAAATGTTATAAATAGGATATGTTTATGAAACGATATGACTAGGATACGTTTAGGAAATGACATGACTATGATATGTTTATGAAACGATATAACTAGGATATGTGTGTGAAATGAGATGACTATGATATATTTACGAAACGGTATGAGATTTATATGTTTATGAAATGATATGACTATGATACGTTTCTTAAATGATATGACCATCATATGTTTATGAAAAAATATGACTAGGTTATGTTTATGGAACGATATGACTGTGATGTGTTTACAAAAGAATATGACCATGATATGTTTACGAGATGATAAGTCCATGATATGTTCATGATACAATGTGACTATGATATGATACGTGAATGTCATGACACGTGATATGATGTTGTACTGATGATATGATAAATGTTATGGTATAACACGTTTGGCGATATAGTACATGATATGCTAATGATATGATGTATGTATGATATGACATGATATGACACTATGCATGACATGAATGATATACTTAAAAGATGTGTCGACATAATGCACTACCCCAATTTATGTAAGGAAAGCTGTGATAAAAATGATATGATATGAAGTAAAAATGGAAGGGGTTGTCTTACATGATAATGAATAAAAATGTTGGGATATTATGCATCATTGTGTGTTCAAGCATCTGGGAACACCCCTCTTTTACGATTGTACGAACGCGTACATTACGAGGCAAAAAAATGATCATTATGTTTGTCATAATGCTACGACGGTCGCTATGCCTAACGAGTGTCCGACATCTACTGCTCCAAAGAATGCTCGCTCAACCATGAAAGGGGCGGAGGATGTGTGCGAACCGGCTGGTGGGTTCATACTCGCTCGTGCGGATCGTTTGTAGAACAATAAATACACATCAAATTAACTCGTTCAAAATATCCACCTAAGGAATATAGACTGATACGATAGGTCCTACACATGATTGTATGTGTTTGCATCTAACCCTAGTAGTGGGATCACTTAGTGAGTATTTCTTATAGTACTCAAATCACGTGCTACTGTTATTTCACATAAAGGCAAGGCACCTCTGTACGACTAACTATATTGAAGTGTTTTCGAACACGTAACTATATTGAAGTGTTTTAAGATGAAGTCTATATTTTATGATGAAATTTAAACGCTTATTTCTTCACAAAATAATTAAGTTATGATAACGATAGTGACTCTACATAAGTAGAAATCTAGGGTCACTACAGTATTCTTATTTGAACGGAAGGATATGCTCCTTATATTAGAAATTTATATCAGATGGGCACAAATTAAGTTAAAAAGTCATGGATTAAAAGGTAAAAAATTTGAATTTTCCACTCATTGTTTTTAACAAAAAAATAAAAATAAAACTAATAATTCAGACTATATTAAATTGTGATAAACCATTTAGCTTTAAAGAATTCTTCACTTTTGATCTTAAAGTATTAAACTTGTAATTAAAAAATCAAACTATAATTATTTTTTTATAAATCGCCATAAAAGTTAAATATCGATAATGACTTTTTTTCGATTGTATATTATACTTTCCATTGTGGAACTTTTTCTTTTTAAAAAAACTATCAATTATATAAATTTAGAGATATATATATAAAAAAGATTGTGTCGTTGAAAGTTTGGCATCATACATCACCCTTGGCCTTCGACTTGCAATAGACTGTTATAATTAAGAATCGTCACTTTCCAAGGTGACCCTCGAGATTGGAGAGATAAACAAGTGAAGGCATTAAAAGTTGATGCAAAAGTAAACAACAAAATCACATAAAGACAATTCATAGCATTCATTTTTTGATGTGTTTAGAATATATAACGACCCTAGATTTCTATTTAACCTAAAGTCGCTACTGTATACATATCATAAACATTTTATGGGAAAATATTTCATTCAAAACTTTATCATAAAATGTTGTCGTGGACTTAAATGTTTTCTAAAAGGTCTTTAAAATAAAATACCAAAAATTGAAATAACATAAAGTAAAACTGCCCTATATTGACCTATATGCAACAAAATTAAATACTCAGTAAGTGGCCCCGCTATGAGGTTAGATGCAAGCACATACAATTATGAGTGGGACCTATCATATTAGTCTATATTTCTTAGGTAGTTATCCTAAGCAAGGTTAATTTGATGTGTATTTATTGTTCTACACACTGTCTACACGTACGAGTATGGACCCATCAGTCGGCTCGCACCCCTCTTGGGCCCCTTTCTTGTCAGGCGAGCATTATCTAGGAGCTGTTGATGTCGGACACCTATTAGGAATAGCGACCTTCGTAGCATTATAACAAATATAATGGTCGTTTCCTTGTCTTATAGTGTACGCGTTCGTACCATTGTAAAAGATGAAGGGGTATCCCCCGATGCATGAACACGCAATGATACATGAGGTCCCAACATTTTTCCTTTCATTATGCTCTATAACAACCCGTCTAGCCTTTTCCTTTATATCATATTACTCGATCATAACATTCCATGTGTATATCGGTTTGTGCATTATGTCAATTCCTCACATTGTTTGTCAATCATATCATATTATATATATCATCATGTCAAACATATGTCATATAATAAATATCATATAACATTGTATAGAATCATCCCATCAAAAAAATAACATCATCATACATCGTACATCATCATCATACAATATGGTCCAAACATCATAAATATAAAGATTAAATGACACGTGCAAGGGCCACTAGGCACGTGTCGTCATACATTAAACAAGTCGTTGAACCTATCCAATAGTAAGACAACTTACTTGGTTGGCCTTAGCCGACGTTCTCCCTAAATTTGAGTACGTTTGCTTTTCTTCCTTCGAAATTAATAGTTGTCGTTTTCGATTAGAATGTCCATCTTGTTTCGTTAGAAACTACAATTTCTTAACTCAGTTTAACATAAATCAAGAAAGTGAACCTTATACTGAATTTAATTACCATAAACAAGATCAATTTCAACTTTAGGATAGTCGAAACGGTAAAACTTGGCCCAAATACCCTTTAGCGAGCCGAAGAGCTAGATTCTGAAAAATCCTTCTAATCTGCAAGTCAAATGCAGTGCGAATAGTTGCATCGGCCTTCAAGTCAAAGTTCCTTCTCTAGCCAAAAAACCTTGAACGAAAGCTTCCCATAATTGTTGTTAAAGTTGCACCAAAGCAATGTTGTCTGCAAAATATTCTCTTTGAATTCCCAACTTTATTCCTGCTTGAACTGAAGAATATGCTCCCCTAAATGAGAAAGTTATGTCAGATGGGCACGATATATGCATAAAAAATTAAACCTATAAGAGCCTATATAATTACATAAAAAAAATTAAATACCAATTTGTGCGTAATTCAACTAGCTCGATGAAGAGGTCAAGTACTATTCAAACTCTCCACGCCACATATTTATTAACAAAAATAAATAAAAAATTAACCCAAACCTAAAACAACTTGTAATTAAAACCTTAAAGATTAAAAAAAATTTGACTATAAAAAAAACTATCAAATTCATAAATTTAGATATACATAAAATAATATGGTTTCGTTAAATACTTGTCATGGTGCAACACCCTTATTTACCTAAATCGTCGTATTTCGATGAACGCAAGCTAGTGAAGGCAAACCGAACCCTCACCTCTTGTTTTAAGATTGCCCTCAATCTCCCCTTGATATATAAAAGATATCTCCATCAATTGGAGAAGGAAGCATAGAGAAAAGACCGACGTAAGGACTGGGTTGACTCGATGACTCTAAAAAGACGGGAAAATTTTTTGTGAAATAAAACAAACGAAAGTTAAAACGTAACATACATTATATTTAAAACACAACACAACAATTAAAATACAAAATAAGTAACGACACAAGACATTTTAAAACAAAAGAGTTGAGGACGATGGGTTAGGTTTGTCTATTGCACCTACTCCAAAGTCCGCTCTTGACCTCGACTAACTCTTTATTACCTGAAAAAAAATGGAGAATAAGGAATGAGTACAAAGACTCAGTAAGCAACCTACTTGTAGGCTCTTAATCGTGTCCTTGATAAGCTTGGGCACCACATTCTTTCTTTTCTTGTTCTTGTTCTTTTTCGTGTCGTAAGTTCTTGTTCTGTTTCTTAATCATTCTCCAAGACACTCCACTTAGGATTTATGGTACTAATCATAAATTTTTCGACCTGTGTCCGATGCTTGATGCGTTCCAAGCTACACAGTCTTAATACCTACGCTCAAGGCTTCATGCGTTCCAAGCAGCATAGTCTAAGTCATGAGCATGATGTACCGTGGGAGGTCTTAGGAGGTTCTTTATACTTGACTAAGATAACTTACTCTCTTCTTGCTCCACTACGGCCTTAGGCTACTCCCCACGATAGACCATAAAGATCACGTGATCGATGCATGCATGAACATGACATAGACCGTAAAGGTCACGTAATCTGGCATAGACCATATAAGTCGCGTGATCCGTGCATACATGAACATGACCACTCACTTCTTTTGTGTGGAGACTATAAATACCAACAAATTATTATGTAATAATTAGATTTGTGATGAATGAAATTGATCTCTCAAGTTGAGACGTTCCCCCTTAAAAATCCGAGCATCATCTTTGTCATTTCTAAGTTTCAAGTAATTCTTGTGGTAAATTGTGTCCGAGTCATTCAATCAAGCTTTGATCAAGTTCAATTATGGAGTGACTCAATTTATAACAAGGTTCCAAATCTTGCTTCTAGATCTTTGATCGTAACAGGTAATCTAATTCTAGTCTTATCTGTTGGTTGATTTGAATTTTGTAGGAGGAGTTATTAAATTCTTTAATTCAAGGGTTCTTGCTTCATTAAAAGCTTGGATCGTTAGGCTGAGGATTAGTGTTGTCCTATCAATTTGATATCAGAGCCTAGGTTGCATATTTTTGGCCTACTCTAGAATTGATTATATGTTTCGTTTACCCCTATTGTCTATCTTTTATTCAAACTTGTCCATTTATTTTCTTGCTACCATTTTAACCATTATTCATCATCTTTTTACTTTGTTCTCATTCTCTCCCAAAAGATCATAATTAGATCTTGAAAAAAAAAAATTTAAAAATAATAATAAAAAATAAAATATAAAAAAATCGTAATCATATTGTTCTTAATATTGTGTTTATAACTCCTTAGCATAAGACCATTTGCACGTTTATTTGAAGATCAAATAAACTTCAATTCTCATATTATTCCTAAAGCATATAAATCTAGAATCGTTGTGTTTGATATTTTACTTGCATCATTTAAACTCGAAGAAAACTTCTGAATTTGCCCGATTTCCACAAAAAAAATTAAAATAAATAAAATAAAATTTAGATTATTCTCTTATATTTTATAATTAAGAAGGGAATTTAATCAAAATCTTAATGATCTTTCCCTTTTGAACTCATGTGAATTTCTATCCAAAACATCTTTGTTCCCTCAGTTATTTGATCATTTCTTTATTTTATTTTGTTGTTACTTTATAATTATCTTGTCTTGATTGTCTTGAATACCTCGCTACTATAATAATTGCTTTATCTATATATTAGCCTACATTGATCATAAATTAGTCACTTTCCGAAATAGCCTACCTGTGTGTTTAATAAACACGATTGTCCCTGAGTGTAAAGTTAGTGAGTTGAGTGTGTGAGGTCCTAAGCATATTTAACTACTGTTGTACAATCATGAACCAAAATGAAGGAAATGGAGGGGAGATCAATCTGCTAGTTGAAGAAGTCTAGAAATAAGAGGAGGGGTTGGAAGATGGGAGTCATTTGGCACTTATTACAAAAAGACTTCTTAAACTCAAGTTACGGAGAATGATGTTGATGATCAAAGAGACAACCTATTTCACACGCGATGTTTAGTCAAGGGGACTCCTTGTAGTCTTGTCATTGATAGTGGAATTTGCACAAATATAGTAAGTACCATGTTGTTCAAAAGGTTGAAAATCCCAACCCAACACCATCTTAAACCTTACAAGCTTCAATGGCTCAATGATAGTGGAACAATGAAGGTAGTTTCCCAAGCTTTAATATCTTTTACTTTGGAAAAATATAAAGATGAAGTTTTTTGTGATGTGTTACCAATGCATGCTGGAGAAATCTTTCTTGGCCTACCATGGCAATTTGATAGGAGGGTCATTTATGATGGTTATTTGAATAGGTATTTTTTTTTTTAAAGGTTTGTAGAAAAACCACTATTGTACCTTTGAGTTCTGCAAATGTATTTGCTGATCAATTAAAGTTGGAGGAAATAAAGAAAGAGTTTGAGGAAAAAGAGTTGAAAGAAAAATAAAGAAAAATCAAAGAGAAAAAAAGAGTGAAAAGAAGAAGGAAAAAAAGATAAAGTTGAAAAAAAGTGAAAGAAAGTGAGTTGTTTGGCTAGAGTTTGAGAGGTGCGAAGGATAATATTTTCACAAAATATCATCTTAGTACATACGTACAAGGAAGAATTTTTTGTTTATAACTGTAACAACTTGGCTTTGTCTAGTGTTTTTCAATCTCTTTTACAGGAATTTGAGGACGTGTTTCATGATGAAATACCTAAAGGAATACCTCCCATTAGAGGTACTGAACATCAAATAGATTTCATTCTGGGTGCTGTCATTCCTAATAAGCTAAGTTATAGAGTCAATCCAATTGAGACTAAAAAAATTCAAAGGCATGTGGAGGAGCTTTTGGCGAAGGGCTATATACGAGAAAGTTTGAGTCCATGTTTGATACGAGACTTATTGGTGCAATAGAAAGATGAAACTTGGCGCATGAACGAAGATTGTAGAGCCATCAACAAAATCACTGTAAAGTGTCAACATCCTATTCCTAGGCTAGACGATTGCATGATGAATTGCATGATTCATGTCTATTTATAAAGATTATTTTGAAATCTGGATATCATTAAATTATAGAATGCACTTAGGAGATGAATGGAAAACAACTTTCAAAATTAAGATTGGATTGTATGAATGGCTTGTTATGCATTTTGGGTTAACTAATGCTCCTAGTACATTTATACGCTCAATATAATGTTTTGAGAAAATATCTGGGAAAGCATGTTGTTGTGTATATTCATTATATTTTAATTTATTTGAAGATTTTGCTTGAGCATGTCGAGTTAGTTTTTATTACATATAGAAAACAAAATTTTCATTCTAAGTTTAATAAGTTTAGTTTTTAATGGAAAAAGTTCACTCTCTTGACTTCATAGTTGTAAAAATAGAGCAGAAGTAGATAAAGAGAAAGTTAAAGTCATTAGGGATTTACCAACATCAAAAAGTACTAGGAGTTTTTATGGGTTAGCTGGCTTTTATAAGGGATTTATAAAAGATTTTAGAATCATAGCCGCACCATTGAATGATTTAAAGAAAAAGAATGATGTTTTTAAATGGGAAGAAAGGAAAGAGAATGCATTCAATTTGCTAAGGACGAAATTATGCAATTCACCATTACTTATTTTGCCTAACTTTGATAAAACTTTTGAAATTGAAGGTGATCAAAGTGATTTGAGCTTAATTCAAGATGGAAAGGCCTTAATGTATTTTAGTGAAAAACTAAATGGGGCAGCATTGAACAGTCCTACCTATGATAAAGAACTGTTTGTTTTAGTTTATATATTGCAGGCGTGGCAACACTGCTTATGGCCTAGAGAATTCGTGATCTACATTGATCTTGAAATCATTGAGTATCTTAAGAGTCAAAGCAAACTGAATCGTAAGAATCCAAAGTGGTTAGAGTTTATTGAAATATTTTCGTATGTCATAAAATATAAGTAAGGTAAGGATAATATGGGAGCTCATGCATTGTCTAGAAGGTGCAATCTCTTTACTTCTCTTAGTGCAAAAATTCTTGCATTTTAGTATATTAAAGAATTATATAGAGATGACCAAGATTTTAGAACTATTTATTCATCTTGTCTTGCGAAAACAGTTGTCGATGATTATTATGTGTTTCATGAATTTTTATTTAAGAAAAGTAAGCTTTATATTCCTAAATGCTCTATAAGAGATTTACTTTTGAGAGAAGCACGTGTTGGTACCTTAATGAGACATTTTGGGATTAATAAAGTTTATAAGATGTTGCATAAACACTTCTTTTGGCCGAAGATGAAGCATGATGTTCAAACCTTGGACTATATACTCATTTGTCATTTGAATGTATACTCATTTGCCATTTGAATGTATCTAACAAACCTTGGACTAATATATCTATGAATTTTATTCTTAGTTTTGGGCATGCTAAAAAGGGTAAAGAAGTAGTAACATTAGGTGGAATCCCTAGAATAATTGTTAGTGATAGGGATGTTAAATTTTTAAGTCACTTTTGGAAAGTATTGTGGGGTAAATTGGGTACCAAATTGTTATTTTCAACTACATGTCATCCTCAAACTAATGGGCAAAATGAGATGGTTAATAGAATATTAGGAGCATTGCTTAGGGCTATTATTTCTAAGAATATCAAGTCTTGGGACGAATGTTTGTCATTTGTAGAGTTTGCATATAATAGAGCGATTCATAGTATCACTCATTGTTCTCGTTTTGAAGTTATTTATGGATTTAATCCACTTACGCCTATTGATTTGCTTCTTATTCCTTCTAATATTTTTGTGAGTGAAGAAGCCTCAAATTAAGAAGATTTGATCAAAACATTGCACAAAGAGGTGAATAAGAGAATTGAGAAATAAAATTTCAAAGTTGATTCAAGAATTATCAAAGGACGAAAGGAAATCATTTTTCAACCAGGTGACTGGGTTCGGATAAATTTTCGCAAGGAGCGATTCCCATCTCAAAGGAAGACAAAGTTACATCAATGAGTGGATGGCCGTTATCAAGTCGTTGAAAGAATTAATAACAATGCATATAAAATTGATCTTCCCAGAGAATTTTCAGTATTCTATTTTCAATGTTGTTGACTTGAGAACTTTTGATGTAGATGATGATTTTTCTGATTCGAGGACGCGACCCAACCCGTTCCCATGCAGCTAATGGGCTGTACGACGTGGGGACACATTTCCCATGTGAAATGGCTAAGAGCAGTAAGGACTGGTCAGGAACCTTTGGTCCTCCCACGAAGCTATAGATACCGTCCTCACACTAGCACTTTATGAACACTCTTAAGGTATCTTGTTGCCGTGGTAATTCTGCTAAGTTTCTAGGGGAAGGTTAAGTCTGGTTTAGAGCGACTTATCGCTCCTAATAGCAATTCCCTAATCTTATCATAGAATTGGGCCATAGAAAATAACAGAGCATGCATGCAACCAGCTTGTAACGTCATAATGTATAATTCATGTAAACCGAGCACGCAGGCTCAACGGGGCGATGGCCTCCATCAAGCACCTAGAATACGAGGTTCGCGCTCAATGGGGCGAAGTCATCCATCAAACACCCGGAATGCAGAATGCACAATTCTAATCATAAATTAAAGGCATACATATGTACAGCGAAAGCTTAAAGCATACAAGCAACACTCAGATATTTCACCCAATACACTCATAATAATCAGCTATCTAATCCCATTCATGGAGAGCTAATCTGAGGCATAATTACTAGCATGCATGCAATCCTAGCGAATCCTACAAGTATTCCTTCCTAAATACCGGGTGGTGACTTAGCTGGTTGACGCGCGCCCTTTCGCTAGCGTTTCTCTGCCCGTGAGGTGTCTAAAAATACTGATTTCCTTAAGTTAGGTCCCTATTCACATGTAAACAGTATTAGAACTGGAATCGGGACAAAAATCGGGCAAATAGAGGACAACCGGGCCAAAACGGCCCATCCACGTGCGTGGAATAGTGCTAGTCGCAGGCCGCGCGCGCGCCTACTGTCACGGTCCTACATTTTTTACCGTGCGGCGTCATGATCCTGACACGACCACGACCAGCCTTAAGGGAAATTAAGCCCCATATATATTTTTCGCCCTGGATTTGTGGCTTCGTCGGACCTTAGGCGAGGTTTGTCTTCGCCCATCGGACATCGCTTGTGCGGAATCCAAGCTTGTCCAACCACACACGCCGCCTGCGCGTGCATGTTCAATCGTCTGCGACACAACCGACTTGCCCCTACACTAGGCCAAATCATCCGGCTCGACCTTGCCTCTGCTCAGGCCAAGGTCTCTCAATACAACGTCGCATCTTGTCTAGTCATCTCGATCCCCCATCGACAGGGTCCATATGTCTTGACGCCATCCCGAGTCTCGGGATGTTGTCGGCCATCATGACTCGCTCGGTCATGTCATCGAGAATGGCCCCGCGTGTCTTTCATCTAATCGGGACTTTCCGAACATCCATCCATTCGGGCTATATCGAGGCATAGGCCCTCACGTGCCCATGCTGAGTCATCCACGAATACCGTACCGGATAACGAGTGTATGTAGCAACCTCCGACAAGCGGGCTGGGGCGCAATACCGGCACACCCGTGCCGCCCGGTACTGTCCTTGAAAAACTCATTTCAAAGGAAGTCGCCCGAGACACTCATCTCGACACGCTCGCCCACACTGTGACACACGTATGTGCCACAGGGTAGCTCACTTAGGCCACAGGGCCCAGGGATGGTGGAGAGCTAACACCATGGTACCCCCTATAGTACATTCTGAGCCATTTTCAATCTACCAGGAGTAGACATGATTTTTGTGAACGGTCATACGGTGTCGTGCATTGTCCGTCCGATGTCCGATTGACATCAAATTTGGCGAGCATTCATATTTCATATGGACGGACTTAACTCCCGAACCGCATGACCAAATTCCTTCTGGAACCCTGACTTTCGAGGTTAAGGCCCGAGGCCCTACCCGACCCTTCAACAAGCCTATCTTTGTCCCTCATGTCTATTCTGATGTCTTTTTCTTGCTTATGTCTCAGCTTGTCTTTATAATGCCCACTTAGCGTGGTGGTGTGTTGGATGATGCATCGTCCTCCTCGATCGCATCATGGCATTCTTCTATATTGGCCCGCATGTGGCCGGATGGGCGTCTCTTGAGGGACGCCACTTTGCTTGTCGCACCGTGAGGGTCACAACCTACTCTCTTCATAGTATGGTTGTGATATTCTCCCCCACTTAACTTAGTCATCGTCCTCGATGACTTACTCGGGGCACAATCGTATTATAGATTGTGACATTCTCCCCCACTTAATTGAATCATCGTCCTCGATGACTTTCTCGGGCGCATTCGCCCCACTGATTGTGAAATCCTCCCCCACTCAATCTCGGCATCGTCCCGGTGACGATATGAACTCTCTGTCTGTTGGCGACTCAACTCGCTGGATTTGGTTGTGTTTCAAAAATATTAAGCACCTGACTACCTTCTGTCAGAATGCTCATCTTACTGACGTATTCCGTCAACTGGAAGACAAGTTCGAGTGGATGCTCTAGACTTCTCTTTTTGTCATATGGCACCACGATCTGACTCTTGACTTGGTCAGTTGTTGGGTGAACTTGCCTCAACTTTGGCTTGCCACTACTATCTACGGCTATCCCTCTTCAGACCTATTTCTGTTGTTCGCCCATCTTGGACTCGGCCACTGAGACTCGCAACGTAGACGTGGCTATTCAATGTTTGCCATAGCTGTGGGTGAGGCTGACTATCTCTACAGACACTCACCAGACAACTATGGACTTCCTAAGAACATCTTGCCCCATTGTGGCCAACTTGGCCTCAGTGTGTGAATTCCTCGGAATCACATAAATTTGTGCACCCCTCGGGGTGGGGCTCGCAAGCCCAACCGCAACACTCGCGGTCAACTTCTCCCTACCCAAGGTTATATACTGTGAGCCGTTGTTGTTACTCTCTTGCTTGCTTATATAACGTCTCTTTCAAAAATCTCTCTTTCTAAAAATCTCTCTCTGCCCTCGTTTTTTAAAACCTTCTTCTTAAACCGAGGCCAGAGGCTCGAGCATACGTCGCTTGGCCGTAGGCGACGTAAGAACAAATTGGCTTAGCTCACTTGTCGTTGGAAAGTGAGTGCCGCACAATCGCAAGTCCACTGCGATCAAGAGTGCGATTGTGACACCTACATCGCGCGGCGGCTTCCGCGCAGTCGCGGCCAGACCGGTCTGGTTTGACTCAGCTCGGCTCGCGCTCGCGATTCGGCCGGTTCGATTCAGTCCGGCTCAGCTCGCGTTCGCGGTTCGGCTTCAGCTTTGCAGGCAACACGTGTCGTCGCCTCGCTGGGGCTGCATTGCTCCAGCCGACGGTCGACGCGTGTCCGGCCCCTGTCACACCGCCCTCCGCCGCTGGCCGGCCGACCTCTTTTTTTTTTTTTTTCATCTCCTTCCTCTGCAATCTGTAACACAGTGCCCTTTTCCGATTTTTATATCTTTCGATCCGTAGTTCGGATCGATATGATTTCTTCAGCAAAGTTCTAGATCGTGTTACAGGCTACGTCCTAGTATTTTTTTTGTAATTTTTTTGCTTGACTTCCGGACAGGTTAAGAGCGTCGGAAGTTCGCTTACCGTTCTCAGACGATTCTCAGATTTCCGTCTCCGGGTTGAGATCTCGGCCAAGCTTCTCCACAGATCGTCCGTAGAGTTGTTTCTAGGTGAATATCTCGGCATTTTAGGTCTTGATTCACAAAAGAAAAGCTCAGATCTGAGAAATATCGTTCAAAACCTTACCTCGCGAGACGTTCTTGGATCTTGATGGCGCGTCGGCCTCGCTAGCCTCTCAGTCCATGCACAAGTCTCGTCTGAAGATGGATTCCGACGGTGGTCCGATAAACTTCGCGTTTGATTTCTCTCTGTTTCTCTCTAACTCTCTTTTCTTTTGCAGGGGATCTGGCGAGGTTTTCCTAAGACCCCTATTATGGCTAGAGGGGCAAAATGACGTTTTTGCCCCTTAGATGACTTAGCCCTTTTTTTTTTTTTTTTTTTTTTTTTTTTGGCGTTACAAACTCTCCCCTCCCTAGGAACTTTCGTCTACGAAAGTGGAAATCTCTTGGAAGAGTTTGGGGTAAGCTCTCCTCACGTCCTCTTCTCGTTCCCATGTTGCCTCTTCCTCACGGTGGTTACCCCATGAGATCTTTACCAAGGGAATATCTTTGTTGCGCAATCGCCTAGTGTCTCGAGCTAAAATTCTACTAGGCTTCTTCTCATAAGAAAGATCTTCCTGAAAAGGAAGCATCTCATGCTCGATTACATGAGTAGGGTCTAGAGTGTACTTTCGCAGCATGGATACATGGAACACATTGTGCACGGCGGCAAGGTTCGGTGGCAGAGCAATTCTGTAAGCCACAACCCCAACTCTTTCCAGAATCTCGAAGGGGCCTATGAACCTTGGGCTTAATTTTCCCTTCTTTCCGAACCTCAACACCCCCTTCATAGGGGCTACCTTTAAGAACACGTGGTCACCCACCTTAAATTCGAGGTCCCTTCAAAGCACATTTGCATAACTTTTTTGTCGGCTCTGTGCGGTGAGTATCCTCTACTTGATTTTCTGCACCGCTGCGTTGGTGACCTGAACCAACTCTGACCCCATTAGTTGCTGCGTGCCTACTTCTTCCCAAAACACTGGTGTTCGACACCTACGCCCATACAATGCCTCAAAGGGGGCCATCTGGATGGTCGCCTGATAACTATTATTGTAAGCAAACTCCATCAAAGGCAGATGTTCGTCCCAGCACCTAGAGAAATCTTGGGAACAGGCTCGCAACATATATTCTAAAGTCTTGTTCAACCTTTCAGTCTGTCCGTCCGTTTGAGGATGGAACGCTGTACTGAACCTCAACTGAGTTCCTAGTGCTTTCTGGAGACTTTTTCAAAACTGCAAGGTGAACCTGGTGTCCCGGTCTGATACTACGGATATTGGTACACCGTGCAGACGTACTATCTCCTTTATATACAGCTGAGCCCACAGATCCACTAGATATGTGGACTTTTCTGGAATGAAGTGGGCCGTCTTGGTCAGTCAGTCTACAACTACCCAGATGACGTTGAAACCCAGCTTTATCTTTGGCAAACCCGAGACGAAATCCATACAGACTGCTTCCCATTTCCACTGAGGAACATTAAGGGGCTATAGCAATCCCGCTGGGCGCTGCCTCGGGGCCTTCACCTGCTGCCAGGTCATGCAACGGCTTACAAAATTCGCTATGTCCCTCTTCATTTCGGACCACCAATAGTATCTTTTTAGATCCTCATATATCTTCGTACTTCCAAGGTGGAACGTATAAGATGTATCGTGGGCTTCGGTCATGATATCTTTTAAGATTCTCTCGTCTCGGGGAACGCACAGGCGGTTTTGCCATAGCAGGCCCCCGTCTGAGGAGATAGAATACCCTGCTTGTCTTTCTGTCTCAGTCTGACTCCATACTTTACTTAGGTGTTCATCAAACCTCTGAGCGTCAATAATTTTCTTTCGTAGGGTGGGCTGTATGGTTAACTGTGCAATCTGAACAGTACCACCTTTAACCACCACGTCTATCCCAGCCCTCTTCATTTCATCCTGCAGTCTTTCCTGTGTCGTTATCATCGCAGAAGTATGCACAGCCGTCCTGCTCAATGCATCAGCTACAACGTTGGCTTTGCCTGGATTGTACAGGATCAATATGTCATAATCCTTTACCAGTTCCAACCATCGCCTTTGTCTCATATTGAGCTTATTCTGCGTGAACAAGTACTTGAGGCTCTTATGATCAATAAAGACTTGTACTTTTTCCCCATACAGGTAATGTCGCCATGTTTTTAGAGCAAATACTACCGCTGCTAACTCGAGGTCATGCGTGGGGTAGTTTCGTTCATATTCCTTCAGTTGTCGAGAAGCATACGCTATCACTTTACCCTTCTGCATGAGCACACACCCTAAACCTTTCCCTGATGCATCACTGTACACCACGAGATTACCAAACCCGTCTAGAACTGTAAGGACTGGTGTGGTTACCAACCTCTTCTTGAGTTCCTGGAAACTCTGTTTGCAGGCTGGAGTCCAAGCAAAGGGCTTGATCTTCTTGGTTAGCTGAGTTAGCGCTGAGGAGATTTTGGAGAAATCCTGGACAAATCTTCTGTAATATCCAGCTAGCCCCAGAAAACTCCTCACCTCCGTGACTGTGGTCGGCTTTGGCCACCTCATCACTGCTTCTATCTTAGCTGGGTCTACTGTGATTCCCTTGTTTGACACCACGTGACCCAAAAATGCTACTTCAGACAACCAAAACTCGCACTTGGAGAACTTGGCATACAACTGCTGGTCTCTCAGTATTGTCAAGACTTTTCTTAGGTGTTTTTCATGATCTGCCTCTGTCTTAGAGTATACCAGAATGTCGTCGATGAAAACTATGACGAAAGTATCTAAGAATTTCTTAAACACCCTGTTCATTAGTTCCATGAAAACTGCTGGTGCATTGGTAAGGCCAAAGGATATAACAAGGAACTCGTAATGTCCATAACGACTTCTGAAGGCTGTCTTGGGTATATCTCCTTCTCTGACTCTCAAATGATGATACCCTGACCTTAAGTCGATTTTGGAGAAAACTGTTGCTCCCTGTAGCTGATCAAACAGGTCGTCAATTCTCGGGAGGGGGTACTTATTCTTTATTGTGACCTGGTTTAGTTCCCTGTAATCAATACACAACCGCATGGATCCGTCCTTTTTCTTGACAAACAGAACAGGGGCTCCCCAGGGTGATACACTAGGTCGGATGAAACCCTTATCCAACAACTTCTGTAACTGTTCTTTCAATTCCTTAAGTTCTGTAGGTGCCATCCTGTAAGGTGCCTTGGAGATTGACACAGTTCCTGGTTCTAAGTCGATCCCAAAATCGACTTCCCTAGCTGGGGGCAAACCTGGCAGATCCTCTGTTACCATTGTGTATCGATGAGGTTATTTATTTGTTATTATTGTCTAGGGTCACGCTGGCTCGAAATGCACTTGCGCCACTACGAATCAACTTCTTAGCCCTTAATGATGTTATGACGCTTGGTGTTCCTTTGGAAGTGGCTCCTTTGTAGGTAAAGTTGTCCCCTAACGGGAGCCTGAGAGTCACTATTCGAGTCTCACAATCTATCAAAACACGATTCTCACCTAGCCAATCCATACCCAATATGACATCAAAGTCTTGCATGCTCAACACTATCAGTGTAGCTTCGATGACACGTCCTGAGATTGTTACACCACCTCCCTTAACCCTATGGGTAGCTAGCAACAGCTCGTGGGCAGGGGTGGATACGGATAGGGTAATCTCTAATAGTTCTTTCTCTAGGTGTGCTAGCTCTACAAACTCTAAAGATACGAACGAATGCGTTAAACCCGAATCAAACAACACTAAAGCAAGATGGCCAAACACAGGTAGCGTACCTGTTACAACTGCGTCAGGCTGGTCAGCTTGCCTAGCTGTTGTTGCATGGGCTACAGCTCGCCCCTGCTGATGTTGAGCACCCTGGCCCTTCTGATGCTGTACTGCAGGCCGGTTGATACGTTGATCGTTCCTCTGAGGGCAATCTACTACAAAGTGTCCTACCTGGCCGCATCTGTAGCAGGCGTCTGTTCCTGCTCTACATTCTCCCGTGTGAGGACGCCGACAGTTAGGACAAAGGGTCATGTTCTGTACTAGGGTTCTTCTTCGTTTATCAGTGCGGCCACGGGCGGTCTACCTGTTCTGGGGTGGCTAGGGTCTGTCCCCTTTCCCTGGGCTGCAGTGTGGGACAATTGTGCAGTTCCCAACTGTAGCTTGTCGGTGCGGGACGCATCGAGCAAGTTCGCCACCTGAAGGGCTTTCGAATAAACGAAGGATGACTGGGATGCCACATTCCCCCTTAGTTCCTCCCTCAGGCCACCAATAAATCGTTCGCCCTTCAACTCATCCGAACTAACATAGGTTGGAGAAAACCTTGCCAACCTATTGAACTCCAAGTCGTATTCTTCCACTGATCTGTCTCCCTGTTTCAGTTTGAGGAATGCTGCCTGCATTTTCACCCTGGCAATGATTGGGTAATATTTGTGGAGGTAGGCATCTTTAAACTGACACCAGGTAATAAACTCTCTTGTGGTATAATGGTCTTCTGGGCACCCTTCCACCAGAAGTGCGCCTCTTCTTTCAACATATACGCCCCACAATGGACTTGATACTTTTGCGGACAATTCATAAAATGGAAGGCCGTTTCTATGGCCTCTAGCCAATTCTCAGCGGCAATGGGATCCACTTTGCCTCCGTCAAAGGAAGGCGATTTGTGCCTCTGAAAATCTCATAGGTAGCGGGACTCCACAGTCATAGTTCCTGTATCTTTGGCCCCTTGCCCGGCTGACTGATTCGCCATTATAGTTTGTATCATTTGGTTAATGAGGGCCTGATTTTCCATCCAGGTCATCATGAACGTCTGAAACATCTCTGCCGTGGGCATGACTAACGGCTGGTCTAGTGGGACTGTTGTACCAGTGGTTGAAACCGATGGGGCCTCCTCGAAGAAGGGAGCGGTAGGGGGTGTATCGAGCAGCCTTTTGGCCTTGGCCCTCATTCGACGTCTTTTACTTCTTGATGGCTGTGGTACGGTCCCCTCGCTAGTTTAGGGCGTATCCCCAACCTCCTCTTGAAATTTAGGTGGTTCCACTTCAGGCATTGGAACTGAGGTGTCATGAACTTCATCTCTTCTTTCCCTTCTGTGTCTGGGCCCTACATATGGTTCTCGTCTCTTTAGTGCCATTATCTACCACAATAGAAAGAGAACTATGGTTACAATTCATTCGTAGCACATCTCCTAGGTAATGTGCGATTATAATGCTATAGTCGGTCATGGTATACTCTATAAATACTAGCTTAACCTTCATCTCTATGTTTCCATCGCGTGAGAACGTCTGGTCGTGAGCGGCATGTGATTGACGAGTGAGGTCACAGAGGACACGACTCTCTATCCTAAATGTCTACAGGACCTAGAACCTGACTGCTCTGATACCATTTGTAACGATCCAGATCCACCGCTAGCAGATATTGTCCTCTTTAGGCTTTCCCTTTCGGGCTTCCCCTCAAGGCTTTAAAACGCGTCTGCTAGGGGAAGGTTTCCACACCATTATAAAGGGTGATTTGTTCTCCTCCCCAACCAATGTGGGACATCACAATCCACCCCCCTTCGTGACCCAGCGTCCTCGCTGGCACTCGTTCCTTTATCCAATCGATGTGGGACCGCCCCCAAATTCATCCCCCTTTGGGGCCCAGCGTCCTTACTGGCACACCGCCTCGTGTCTACCCCCCTTCGGGGAACAACAAGAAGGCTGGCACATCGTCCGGCGACTGGCTCTGATACCATTTGTAACGATCCAGATCCACCGCTAGTAGATATTGTCCTCTTTGGGCTTTCCCTTTCGGGCTTCCCCTCAAGGCTTTAAAACTCGTCTGCTAGGGGAAGGTTTCGACACCCTTATAAAGGGTGATTTGTTCTCCTCCCCAACACATTTTTCAAAGGGAGGAATCACACAATCATTTACCATGAGTTACACATGCTCAATAAGACGATAACAACCATCCAGCACCCAGAGCGCTCATAAATAAACATCCAATCCACCGTCATAGCATGATTACTTACTATTAGTATTTAAGTATATCAAGACAAGATACTGGGTAAGACGAAATTTTAACAACTAGCAAGTTTGTTTTAACACTAAGTAAGTTTCCTAGGTAGTTGTTAATCAAGACTAACTACCTAGGATTAATTTTACTAGCTTGCATTCATAACCAAACGAATCCTACAAGTATTGCTTCGTAGATTTTCATGTTGTTACTTTTAGGTTTGTCGTGTGCCTGCTCGAGTAGGATTACCGGATGAAAAGAAAGTCCATACACGCGCTCACGTGCTTTTGAAGCACCAAAGAAGTTTTCTACGTGCACGTACCAAGCATTAATCAAGCACAAAAGAAGTTCTCTATGTGCGTTTACCACACGCCTGGCGGAGCTACAGCCGCGGGATGCGTGTCGTGGGTTAGTGAACAGGTCGGGTAGGATTTTGAGCACGTGGATCGAACTTCAGTTCTTTCGTATTGTTTCAGTCACAGAAGGTGGACTGGGTCGTGTGCAGTTTAGCGAGTCAAGTCGTGTCTCACAACTCCTCATCGTTGACTGGTTGACTCGTCATTCCTGCCATGTTGTGATACATTTCACCTTTTTCTCCCTCGTCGCAAGCAGCTGTGTATCAACAGTTGATTGTTCCATCATTAAATTTTTCTAGATCTCGCTAAGCGACGAGTTTCAATCTATTTTTTTGGATTGCTTTTTATCTTTCAATCCTTAACTAGAAATGACTTGGTTTCTTCACAAAAACTAAAGATCTCGAACCAACCCATTCCATGCCAGTTTTTCTTTTTATTCTTAGGAACACAAAGACCTTGATAATTAAGTTCAAATTTTTGAAAAAATATAGTTTCTTATCGAAATTATAAATCTCTCCATTCTAATTCTACAACAAATCATGGTCGAGTTTCAACACAAAACTTGTAAGAATCCTTTCTTGGAACATCTTTGTCAAATATTAGGATCTAAAATCACCCAAAAGCCTCATGTCATAGAGTGAAATTCCAAAAAAAAATAGAACGATCCTACCGCCCAAACTGTGGACTAACTTTATGTTCGCTCGTTTCCTGCTGACACTCATCGATCCTCTTACTAGGCCTAGAGATAAATCTTTGGCCAAATTTTTCATTCAACTGTGGATCGACATCCTCTTTGCTTTCTTCTTCTTCATCCTTCAACAAAAACCCAAATTCTCCCTTCCTCTCTCTTCTTTGTTTTCTATAGAGGCTACTTCAAGTTATAAGGTGGGAAAAATTACCTTTTTGTCCCCCGAGGATTTTTATCTAATTTTTTCTTAATTAGATAAATACTGATTGGTTCCCTCACACTTCTCAAGCATTACCATCTATGTCAATAATAAAACCACAAAATTTCAAAATTTAAGGTATTAAAGTAAGAGTTATGTATCTACTATGGCTCGGGTGTTACCATTCAAATCCGTCAAGAATGAATGAAGCGCACGCAAGCATTTCAGGTTTTTTAATTTTATTTCTTGAAATTAAGTTCTAAATTTTTAGTAGGTTCATATTGGAGGAATTTCACACAAGATTCATAGAGGAAGCTAGAATTCATTACGATCAAAAGGCAGTATTTCGGTGAATGTAAAGAAATGGTAAATTTCTTAAGTTTTAAATTTTGGACCGACTTTGCACTTTATTAGTTCTTGTTGTGGCTGAAATAAACTTAAAGAGCAAAATACCTATGTGTATCTCTAAGAAGTTATAAAATTTAGAAGAAATTAGATAGGTAATAGAAACCTCATCGTTTTTCTAGAATATTGAATGTTGGCAAAAAAGGGAGCAGGCACGCGTCAGACGACGAGGGGAGCAGTGCGTCTGAAGCTGAGTACGTCAAGTGACAAATGCTAAGTGGATAGACTCGTTTGGTTGCTAATTGTGACATGCATGTAGGTTGATCCGATCCCTGAACCTGCATTCGTTCAAAGACTTGCGTGTGTAACTCGTTAACCTTTGAGCCTAACAAAAAACACCACCTGAACCCGATCCAAAGACTCAATGACTAACCGAGATCTACAAAAAACCTCCATGCGTGAAATTGCACGTGAAAATCCTTTCACAACGTGTGTAAGCGCATGTGTCTCATTTTGTCCCATTCGACCTCCGATTGTCAGTTTTTCGTTCTTCGTCTTGTTTTTGATATTAACATAATTATGCTTGAATTAGGATCTACCATAGAAATTCCATAAATTCTTGAGCTCCAAACACCTGGAATAGCTAGCTCAAGAAGGCAAACGCCATTTAAGTAAGTAACCACATAGAATTTAAGCAAGTAATCACTAGTAGGGATCTTTAAGACATGCTAGCATTCCTTGACTTGGGTGGTAAAAAATACATGTAAAGGACACCAGAAAAGGTTTTTTTTTTTCCAAGTATGTATTATATGTGTGTTTTTTTTATGTATTAAATGCATGACTGAAATACAAATTAAGATGAGTATGTCATGATTTTAAAAGTAGTAAGAAATTATCAAAATGGCTTTATGATGAAATTATTTTATATTCAAAGGCTCTATTACCTTTATTTTTATTTTAGATTAAATATATAATTTCTTGACATTATTTTAAAAGTAGTAACTTTGAGTTTCGGCATATGTATTTAAAGCATGCTAGCAGTGAACTCACTCATTTAGGGTAAGAAAATTTGGGACCTTACCGTTGGTATCAGAGCCCTAGATAATATTTGATTCATATTAACATTATTAACCTATGAATAAGAAATACTTCATTAATTTTTAAAAGAACATACCTATGTTGGTCAAAATAATATTACTATTACAAGTACGAAATGTAAACTAGAGAAAGCGATTAATGTTGTTAGTTCAATGAGAGGACCCATCCAATGAGATGGTATTGAACAAAATCCTAGTCAGTAGTTACCCTGCACGGTTGATTTGTCTTGTGGGAGCGCGTTGATCATCTGGTTAGTCCATGAAGCTGCAACATACAAGGGGTCGTGCCCTCGACCTTTGGTAACTAAAATTGTATGTGGGATGAGTTCGCTAGCAACCTCTTATGAATGACAACTAAGCAAGCATAGACATTGCAGTCTCCACGTTATAGAGAAAGTTCGTTAAGGTAGCACATCAACCTCATAATTCGGTTATACTGCCTAGGCTTGGCTAACTACCCAAGATTGTGCAAAATAAGAACAATGCACCTTGAGACTGGAGTTAAGTCTGCGGTCTTCTACTAATTCAAGGCTATGATGAGAGTCTACATGTACGTTGCATATATGGTAGTTTTATATACTCACCATTTCCCTTTTTTTTTTAGGGCTCGAAGGTTATTGGTGGAGGTGTAGGAGTATTTGGCAGTTGTGCAATCATAATGAGAATCGTTCCAAAGCATCATCTCATCTCTGTATTTGAGTATTTAGTTGTGTTTGTATATCCCAACATCATTTTCGCCTTTATAAACAAATTTAACAACACCGTCTTATAGTTAGATATTATTTTGAATTTAAATTTGTTGTTTATGTTTATTAAAATTTATGTTTTATCGAATTTTCATGTTTTATTTGATTTTACTTTTTATTTTTTGTTTGCTTTTTCATATTTTTAGTTTTGGTCGAAGATCCAAATTCTTTAAAATCGAGTCGTGACATCAAGAAAGGTTGTGGAACTACAATATAATATGTTAAACTTTTAATAAGATATATGAAAATTGAAGGATTGTGCATACCATCCTATTTTATAATTGATGCGAAGATTCAGTAACTTGAGCGTTCAATACCTATTTTCAATTTTATTATTCTAAACTTTCTCTAAGATTCGTCCCTAAAAATCACTATTTTTTTTTTTAATGTAGAGATTTATTAGCTTTTCAATAACAAAATTAGTGGAAGAGATAAGATTTGATTCATATTATTAAGGGAGGAATAATAAATATTTCATTGATTTTAGAAAGACTTTCATAAATTGGACAAAAAAATATCAATATTTTCATTAGAAAATATAAAATAGAGAAAGCAATTCATAGATTACATATGGTATGACACCCAAGTCCAACAAGGTATTAAATACTTTTTTTTTTAGTTGAACTTTCAAACTTTTTATGAGGGCCTTAGAAGCTGAATTTTAAGGTGAGGTAGTAGAATAGACACGTTCAAAAAAATTTGGAACTATAGTTTCAAATAGGAATTGTGCAAGACTTCCTTCATAAGAATTACTCATTCCTTTTGGGAGAACCATTATGAAGTTTTTATTTCTTCATGTCACACCCTGAATTTCTAGGTAAAATTTTGCAAAACAATGTGTATAAAATAAGAGGGAAATCAAAATGTGTATTAAAATGTGCCAAATTCAGGTAATGAGTGAACGGGGAATGAGATACATGATGCCTTTGGTTCATAATTTCTCTATTAATTCTGAACTCTAGAGTACCCTCTCGTCATAATGAGAAACTTCACGGACCTAAAAAAAGATGTATAAAGGTATGAGTATGAATATACTGATTAAGCAACCTACTTGTAGGCTCTCATCGCATCCTTAGCCTAGCAAGGAACCAATTGTTTACTTTTGGCTCAAGAGTTTCAACACTATTGATATAAAGACCTGGCCAGAAAATTTAGACTTCACAATGGTACAAGGTGGGGGACAACATAGTGAGTGTTAGCCTTCTTCTCATCAATGGAGATTTTAGCTGGTGAACCCGTCCCGCAAGCCATGAAGTAACCTAAGGTAAGGGGGTGCTACCCCCAGTACATGCCACCTAAACTAGTTACTTGCATGATCAACGCCCTCCCATAGCACGGTTCCTTCGTTCAATCCTAAGTCCCGACCCACCAATCTACGTGCTTACTCTAGACTTAACTCGATTCTATTGCTTATTTTTCAAAGGGAGGGATCACACAATCATTTACCATGAGTTACACATGCTCAATAAGACGATAACAACCATCCAGCACCCAGAGCGCTCATAAATAAACATCCCATCCACCGTCATAGCATGATTACTTACTACTAGTATTTAAGTATATCGAGACATGATACTGGGTAAGACGAAATTTTAACAACTAGCAAGTTTGTTTTAACACTTAGTAAGTTTCCTAGGTAGTTGTTAATCAAGACTAACTACCTAGGATTAATTTTACTAGCATGCATTCATAACCAAACGAATCCTACATGTACTGCTTCGTAGATTTTCATGTTGTTACTTTTAGGTTTGTCGTGTGCCTTCTCGAGTAGGATTACCGGATGAAAAGAAAGTCCATACACGCGCTCACGTGCTTTTGAAGCACCAAAGAAGTTTTCTACGTGCACGTACCAAGCATTAATCAAGCACAAAAGAAGTTCTCTACGCGCGTTTACCACACGCCTGGCGGAGCTACAGTCGCGAGATGCGTGTCGTGGGTTAGTGAACAAGTCGGGTAGGATTTTGAGCACGTGGATCGAACTTCAGTTCTTTCGTACTGTTTCAGTCACAGAAGGTGGACTGGGTCGTGTGCAGTTTAGCGAGTCAAGTCGTGTCTCACAACTCGTCATCGTTGACTGGTTGACTCGTCATTCCTGCCACGTTGTGATACATTTCACCTTTTTCACCCTCGTCGCAAGCAGCTGTGTTTCAACGGTCGATTGTTCCAGCATTCAATTTTTCTAGATCTCGCTAAGCGACGAGTTTCAATCTATTTTTTTGGATTGCTTTTTATCTTTCAATCCTTAACTAGAAATGACTTGGTTTGTTCACAAAAAATAAAGATCTCGAACCAACCCATTCCATGCCAGTTTTTCCTTTTATTTTTACGAACACAAGGTCCTTAATAATTAAGTTCAAGTTTTTGAAAAAATATAGTTTCTTATTGAAATTATAAATCTCTCCAATCTAATTCTACAACAAATCATGGTCGAGTTTCAACACAAAACTTGGAGGAATCCTTTCTTGGAACATCTTTGTCAAATATTAGGATATAAAATCTCCCCCAAAAGCCTCATATCATAGAGTGAAATTCAAAAAACAAAATAGAATGATCCTACGTTTCTTGCTAAAATTGAACGATCCTACAGCCCAAACTGACACTCATCGATCCTCTTACTAGGCCTAGAGATAAATCTTTCGCCAAATTTTTCATTCAAGTGTGGATCGGCGTCCTCTTTGCTTTCTTCTTCTTCATCCTTCCACAAAAACCCAAATTCTCCCTTCCTCTCTCTTCTTTGTTTTCAATAGAGGCTACCCCTCAAGTTATAAGGTGGGAAAAATTACCTTTTTGTCCCCGAGGATTTTTATCTAATTTTTTCCTAATTAGATAAATACTGATTTTTATTTTTGAAGGTTTCCCTCAGGCTTCTCAAGCATTACCATCTATGTCAATAATAAAACCACAAAATTTCAAAATTTAAGGTATTAAAGTAAGAGTTATGTATCTACTGTGGCTCGGGTGTTACCATTCAAATCCGTCAAGAATGAATGAAGCGCACGCAAGCATTTCAGGTTTTTTAATTTTGTTTCTTGAAATTAAGTTCTAAATTTTTAGTAGGTTCATATTGGAGGAATTTCACACAAGATTCATAGAGGAAGCTAGAGCTCATTACGATCAAAAGGCAGTATTTCGGTGAATGTAAAGAAATGGTAAATTTCTTAAGTTTTAAATTTTGGACCGACTTTGCACTTTATTAATTCTTGTTGTGGCTGAAAACAAACTTAAAGAGCAAAATACCTATGTGTATCTCTAAGAAGTTATAAAATTTAGAAGAAATTATATAGGTAATAGAAACCTCATCGTTTTTCTAGAATATTGAATGTTGGCAAAAAGGGAGCAGGCACGCGTCAAACAAAAAAAACACCACCTGAACCCGATGTAAAGAATCAATGACTAACCGAGATCTACAAAAAACCTCCATGCGTGAAATTGCACGTGAAAATCCTTTCCCAACGTGTGTAAGCGCATGTGTCTCATTTTGTCCCATTCGACCTTCCGATTGTAAGTTTTTCGTTTTCGTCTTGATTTTGATATTAACAATCAAGTTGAATAGCTCAAGTCGTCGTTTAGAGTGTCGACTTAATAATACACAGGTCACAGGTTCAAGTAGAAGAATATACAAAGTGTAAAAAATACACATTGTGGGGTCCATCACGACCAGGCTCGCTCACTCCTCCACGCCGTCGTCGAGTGCTGACATCTTTATCACCGCCACAAAGAGGGTCGATGCCGCGATGATGAACATCGAGTTGTCGTCGAGCCGAGTGATTAGGGAGGCGACTGCCACCGTGCAGTACTCGATGCTGACAAGGTTCAAACTACAATGAGTGGGCCATGTTGATGTGAGTTAATGGTGCGTCTCTCTCCACCAAGCGCACCGCGCAATCGGCTTGGGGGGGAATCCAACATTGAGCAGCCGCGGAAGGAGCCTCGAAGATTCGTTTTAAGGACGGTGAATCCGTCGATGACTTTTCAAAATGGATCATGGGGCTTGCCAATAGTATCACCACTCTCGGTGGGAGCATCAACGAGACAGAAATTATGAAGAAGATGTTGCAGGTCGTCCCCAATCATCTCGAGCAAGTCGCGATTTCAATCGATAAATTACTTGACGTGAACAACCTAACGGTGGAAGAGGTGACCGGAAGACTATGTAACGTCGAGCAGCAGAAGAAGAATGTCGCTTCAGCTGTCGACAAGGAGGGTCGTCTACTCCTCATAGAGGAGGAATGGCTTGCACGCCTAAAGCTCCGTGACAACACCAGCGAGAGCAATGGGTCCTCCAGCCGCAAAGGCGGTAAGAAGCCATGGAAATCTCGCGGGCGCACGCGTGGGAAAGATGGGGATCAAAAGAAGGAATCGACCGATGTCGGGCCGATCCAGTGCTCGAACTGTAGGAAGAGAGGTCACCTGGGCAAGAATTGCTGGAGCAAGCTTAGGAACAAGGAGAAGGCCAATGTGGCTCAATCTGAAGAGGACGAGCCAACTCTTTTCATGGTAAGTGCCATCGGTCTTATCCGACGTCTCCAATTTCGATTCCATATCAATGAAGGAGGAGCGAGTGTTCGCTCATATTGGCGAAAGGGACGAGCAGCATGAGCACCGGTGATGGGTCCTCGACACAGGGGCAACAAACCATATGACCGGGGCTAGATCTGCGTTCTCCGAGTTCGACTCGAGGATTCGCGGGACGGTAAAATTCAGCGACGGCTCCGTCGTCGAGATCGAAGGGCACGACACCATCCTGTTCATCAGCAAGGGAGGCGAGCACCGCAAGCTGACCGATGTCTACCTTATCCCGAGGCTTAAGGCTAACCTTGTGAGCCTAGGTCAACTCGATGAGGCCGGCTGCTTCATTTCCATCGACCGCAGGCTACTTAAAATCTGCGATGAGCGACGATGGCTGCGATGAGCGACGACGGCTGCTCACACATGTTCGACGCACGACAAACCGTCCTTATATCCTAGAGTTCGAGATAGAGCAACCCGTCAGCCTCTCGGCCAAGACCGAAGAGGTATCTTGGAGGTGGCATGCAAGGTACGGGCACTTAAACTTTCCTGCTCTACAAAAATTACACCGGGAGGAGATGGTGCACGGTTTGCCAGCAATCAAAGCTGTGAACAAGTTGTGCGACGGGTGCCTCATCGGCAAATAGAGACGCACCTCCTTTTCGTCTCAGGCATCCTACCACGCCGGTGAACCATTGAAGCTCGTGCACGGCGATATCTGCGGGCCCATCAAGCCGGCGACCTCAGCCGACAAGACCCTTTTCCTCCTGCTGGTCGATGACAAAAGCCGCTTTATGTGGCTAACCCTACTGCAAGCGAAAAGTGAGGCGGCAGAGGCGATTAAGCGCATTCAAGCGAGAGCGGAGGCCGAATGCGGGAAGAAGATGCGAGTGCTACGCACGGACCAAGGTGGAGAATTTACCTCAGAGAGCTTCGATAAGTACTGTAATGAGCTCGGCATGCAGCAGAAACTAACGGTGCCCTACTCCCCCCAATAGAACGGAGTGGTGGAGCGCCAAAATCAGACGATCATCGGGACAGCAAGGTCATTGCTGATGACGGCCGGGATGCCCGGGAGATTCTGGGGAGAGGCGGTAATGACGGCCGCCTATCTCCTCAATCGGTCGCCAATGCGAAGTCTCAACGGGAAGACGCCACACGAGGCCTAGTACAACAAGAAGTCTGCGGTACATCATCTCCAAGTGTTCGGTTGCATTGCATACATGAAGGTAGTGCGTCCCCACCTCGCCATGCTCGATCCCAGGGGGCTGAAAGTCATCTTCATCGGCTACGAACCCGGGAGCAAGGCATAAAGACTCTATGATCCTACAGGGGGCGAGATTACGTGTCTCGCGACATCATATTCGACGAAAGCACCTTCTGGCAGTGGAACGACGTGATCGTAGCAGATCACAACCCAAATCAATTCACGATGGAGTACCAAATCACTGAGCCGGAAAGAAGGAGGAGCCCAGCATCAGGAACCGTCACTGCCGCCAGCAGCTGCACCTCCTGAACCAGTGGAGTTCGCAACACCACGGACTGAAGATTCGATGCTGGATGCCGATCACGATGATGATCTGGTGGCCAGGTACCGAAGGATGGACGACCTAGTGGGAGGAGGTGAACCACCTGGACTAGTGGCTCGCGAACTCGAACAAGAGGTGGCCGAACTACATGCCATCAGCGCAAATGAACCGGACACCTTCACCGAAGCAGAAAGGAACCCGTGCTGGCTGAAGGCAATGCAGGAGGAGATGACATCCATCATCGAGAACCAAACGTGAAGTCTGGAGGATATGCCGCCGGGACACCAAGCCATAGGGCTCTAATGGGTCTTCAAACTGAAGCGCAACGAAAAGAGAGAAGTTGTGAAGCACAAGGCATGTCTGGTGGCGAAGGGCTACGTCTAGAAGCAAGTAGTGGACTTCGAAGAGGTATTTGCGCCAGTGGCAAGGTTAGAATCCGTCCGTCTTTTGCTGGAAATCTCGACACATTGCTCTTGGGAGGTCCGTTTTCCTTAATGGAGAGCTGAAGGAGATCGTCTACGTTCGACAACCACTTGGCTTCCTGGACAACGACAACCTGGGTAAGGTACTGCGCATGCACAAGGTACTCTATGGGATTCGGCAAGCACCACGAGCCTGGAACGCGAAGCTCGACAGTACCCTACTGTCACTGAAGTTCAAGCGCTGTGCCTCTAAGCATGGCGTGTACACGCACGGCCTCCGTGAGCAGCGATGGATTGAGGGAGTGTACGTCTACGACCTCATAATCACTAGAGGCGACATGGAAGTCCTCGTAAGGTTCAAGAGGGTGATGTCAAAGAACTTCAAGATGAGCGATCTCGACATATTTAGCTACTACCTCGGCATCGAAGTGCAACAGAGTACTACCGGCATCACCATCTGCCAAAGTGCGTATGCGAAAAAGCTACTGAACACAACTGGACTTGCGGAGAGTAACCCTACAAGGACGCCAATGGAGGCCAGGCTTCAGCTAAGGAAGGTCAGCACTACGACGACAGTCGATGCCACCAATTACCGCACTATTTTTTGGAGCCTACGCTATCTGGTAAATACACGCCCTGACCTTGCTTACTTAGTTGGATATGTGAGTAGATTCATGGAAGCACCTCGGGAGGAGCATCTTGTGGCTGTCAAGCGCATCCTACGCTATGTGGCTGGAACCAGAGGCTGGGGTGTGAGATACAGCGCAGGGAAAGGAAAGACGAAGCTTGAGCTAGTCGGCTACAGTGATAGTGACATGGCCGGTGACGTTGATGATCTTAAGAGCACTAGCGGGATGATCTACTTTCTCTCAGGCGGCGCGATCTGCTGGCAATCAACAAAACAAAAGGTAGTTGCTTTGTCTTCCTGCGAAGCAGAATACATCGCCGCTTCGACGGAGGCAACATAAGGGGTCTGGCTTGCGCGATTGATGGAAGAACTCATCGGAAGAGAAAGCGACCCACCAATGCTATACGTGGACAACAAAGCTACGATCTCCCTGATCAAAAATCCAGTTTTGCACGACCGGAGCAAGCACATAGAAATCAGATTCAACTACATCCAAGAATGTGTAGATCGAGGGCACATCAAGATTGATTTCATCTGATCAGAGGAACAACTTGGAGACATTTTCACCAAGTCCCTGGTGCGGGTAAAATTTAAAGAACTACGCTCAAAGATCGGAGTTCAAACAATATGGTAGACATATACCATAGGGCTTTAGGAGAAGATTGTTAGGTAAATCCCTAGGTTGAAATTCATTCCTAGGTTTTAGGTAATTTTTATTTCTGTTCAACCCACACAATCAGAGTAAGTGGGAAGTCCACATCGAGTGGGAGCCATTTAATTTAGTTTTCAACTACTTTTTATTTTTAGGATAGATTTGTTATTTAAAGACGTTAAACTGAATCAAATAAAATCAATTGAGTCTTCAGTAAATCTCTCTCTCCTTTTACTTTCCGTTATTTTTTATTTTCCTTCCGCCATTTTTTCATCGACATCTTCTCCGAATTGTCAGAAGCCAACATACGATACACTTCTTACAAAAGGATGGTGTGATGGGGTCAATCCAAGATTTCTATTACGTACTAGACCTCAAAACAAACAAATTGAGTATGGGACAACTCACAGAGAAAGGTTACTCGATATTCCTAAAGGATCGCCTGCTACACCTTAAAGATAAGAAAGAGCGTTTGGTTGCTCGAGTCGAGATAGGAAGGAATCGAATGTACAAGTTGAACTTAAGAAGCATACTAGAAAAGTGTTTGAGAGTTGATGTAGAAGACAAAGCATCACTCTGGCATCTCCGTGCTCAGCAAGCATGCGAGAACCTCAATTCAAAAGAAGACTGAATTTTGGGCCAAACAACCCCTCGAGTTAATCCATACAGATATATGTGGAACAATTAATCCCGAGTCTTTCAGCGGAAAGAGGTATCTTATTTTCTTTATCGATGATTACTCACGAAAAACTCAGGCTTATTTTCTGAAAGGAAAATCCGAGGCGTTCGAGGTATTTAAAAAGTTCAATGTGATGGTTGAGAAGTAAACCGGTAGACACATCAAAGCTGTACGATCCGATAGAGTTAGCGAGTATACGTCGACGGCTTTCATGGAGTACTGTGAGGAGCAAGGCCTAAGGTGATTTCTAACTGCACCGTACACCCCTCAACAAAATGGTGTGGCCGAGAGAAAGAACCGGACCATTCTCGACATGGTTCGCTCAATGCTTAAGAGCAAAAGGATGCCGAAGGAATTTTGGGAAGAAGCAGTGCAATGCGCCATCTACGTACAAAATCTATGTCCACATGCAAAGCTAGATGATCGAACACCACAAGAGGCTTGAAGCGGACAAAAGTCTACAATTTCTCATCTCAAGGTGTTCGGTAGTGTGGATTATGCGCACATACCGGATCAACAAAGAACGAAGCTCGAAGACAAAAGCAAAAGGTATTAAATACTTTTTTTTTAAGTTGAACTTTCAAACTTTTTATGTGGGCCTTAGAAGCTGAATTTTAAGTTGAGGTAGAGTAGACAAGTTCAAAAAAATTTGAAACTATAGTTTCAAATAGGAATTGTCCAAGAATTACGCAATGCCTTTCGGGAGAACCATTATGGGGTTTTTATTTCTTCATGTCACACCCTGAATTTCTAGGAAAATTTTTGTCAAACAATGTGTATAAAATTAGACGGAAATCAAAATGTGTATTAATATATGCCAAATTCATGTAATGATGGAACGGGGAATGGGATACATGATGCCTTGGGTCCATAATTTCTCTATTACTTCTGAACTCTAGAGTACCCTCTAGTCACGATGAGAAACTTTACGAACCTAAAAAAAGATGTATAAAGAGATGAGTATGAATATACTGATTAAGCAACCTACTTGTAGCCTATCATCGCATCCTTAACCCAGCAAGGAACCAATTGTTTACTTTTGGCTCTAGAGTTTCAACACTCTTCATATAAAGTCCTGGCCATAAAACTTAGACTTCGCAATTGTACAATGTGGGGGACAATATGGTGAGTGTTAGCCTTCTTCTCATCCATGGGAGTTTTAGCTGGTGAACCCGTCCCGCAAACCATGACGTAACCTAAGGTGAGGGGACGCTACCCCCCAGTACATGCCACCTAAACTAGTTACTCGCATGTTCAACACCCTCCCATAGGACAAATCCTTTGTGCAGGGTAACCACTACCTAGCCTCGTTATTAATGTCCTAAAACATGACGGGTCCACAATATCGCATCAGAGTACGAAGTATAGTGGAACATATCTTTATCTTTAAGAGATGTCGAGGTGGTCTACTAGGTTTCAAGGGTTGTTTGGCGGTCTTGATAGGGACTCACCCTCTGATTGCCCTTCATGATTCCAATGTTCTCAAACTTCTAAATGTGTTTAAAAGGGAGGGATCACACAATCATTCACCATGAGTTACACATGCTCAATGGGACGATAACAACCACCCAGCACCCAGAGCACTGATAAATAAACATCCCATCCACTATCATAGCATGATTACTTACTAGCAGTAAGAAAGTATATCAAGATAGGGTAAGACAAGAAGTTTTAATAACTAGCAAGTTTGTTTTAACACTAAGTAAGTTTTCTATGAAGTTGTTAATCAAGACTAACTACCTAGCATTAATTTTACTAGCATGCATTTATAACAAAACGAATCTTACATGTACTGCTTCGCTGATTTTCATGTTGTTACTTTTAGGTTTGTCGCGTGCCTTCTCGAGTAGGATTACCGGATGAAAAGAAAGTCCATACACACGCTCCCGTGCTTTTGAAGCACCAAAGAAGTTTTCTACGTGCGCGTACCATGCACTATTTAAGTACAAAAGAAGTTCTCTACGCGCGTTTACCACACGCCTGGCAAAGCTACAGTCGCGGGATGCAGTAGTGGGTTAGAGAACAGGTCGGGTAGGATTTTGAGCACGCGGATTGAACTCCAGTTCTTTTGTACCATTTTAGTCACAGAAGGTTGACTGGGTCGTGTGCGGTTTAGCGAGTCAAGTCGTGTCTCATAACTCGTCATCATTGACTGGTTGACCTATCATTCCTGCAACGTTGTGATACATTTCACCTTTTTACTAATACGCTTCTTCCACGTCGCAAGCAGATGTGTATCAACGGTCGATTGTTCCAGCATTCAATTTTTCTAGATCTCGCTGAGCTACGAGTTTCAATGTATTTTTTTGGATTGCTTTTTATCTTTCAATCCTTAACTAGAAATGACTTAGTTTCTTTACAAAAAAATAAAGAACTCGAATCGATATATTTTTTTTTTATTTTTAGGAACACAAAGACCTTAATAATTGAGTTAAAATTTTTGAAAAAATATAGTTTCTTATCGAAATTTTAAACCTCTCGAATCTAATTCTGCAACAAATCATGGTCGATTTTCAACACAAAATTTGTAAGAATCATTTCTTGGAACATCTTTGTCAAATATTAGGATCTAAAATCATTGAAAAGCCTCATATCATAGAGTGAAATTTCAAAACAAAATAGACTCTAAACTAACCTTATGTTATAGCTCGTTTGTTATTAAAATTGAACGATCCTACCGCCCAAACTGACACTCATCGTTCCTCTTACTAGGCCTAGAGATAGATCTTTGGCCAAAATTTTCATTCAAGTGTGGATCCGCGTCCTCCTTCCACAAAAACCCAAATTCCCCCTTCCTCTTTCCTTTTTGTTTTCTATAGAGGCCAGCCCAAACCCCTCAAATTATAAGGTGGGAAAAATTACCTTTTTGTCCCCGAGGATTTTTATCTAAATTTTTCCGAATTAGATAAATACGGATTTTTTTTTTTGACGGGTTCCTAAGGCTTTTCAAGCTTTTTTTTTTCCTTGTGAACCTATTTGAGATTCACCCTCTATGTCAATAATAAAACCACCCAATTTTAAAATTTAAGGTATTAAAGTAAGAGTTATGTATCTACTGTGGCTTGAGTATTACCATTCAAATTCGTCAAGAATGAATGAAGCGCACGCAAGCATTTCATGTTTTTTTAATTTTGTTTCTTGAAATTAAGTTCTAAATTTTTTTGTAGGTTCATATTGGAGGAATTTCACACAATATTCATATAGGAAGCTAGAGTTCATTACGATCAAAAGGCAGTATTTCGGTTAATGTAAAGAAATGGTAAATTTCTTATGTTTTAAATTTTGGACCGACTTTGCACTTTATTAATTCTTGTTGTTGCTGAAATAAACTTAAAGAGAAAAATACCTATGTGTATCTCTAAGAAGTTAAAATTTAGAATAAATTAGATAGGTAATAGAAACCTCATCGTTTTTTTAGAATATAATTTGTTGGCAAAAAGGGAGCAGGCACGCACGCATCGACGACGGTGGCGGCAGTGCGTCTGAAGCTGGGTACGAAAAATGGAAAATGCTAAGTGGAGAGACTCATTTGATTGCTAATTGTGACATGCTGTAGGTTCATCCGATCCCTGAACCTGCATTCGATCAAAGACTTGCGTGTGTAACAAGTTAACCTTTGAGCCTAACAAAAAACACCACCTGAACCCGATCCAAAGACTCAATGACTAACCGAGATCTACAAAAAATCTCCATGCGTGAAATTGCACGTGAAAATCCTTTCCCGGTGTGTGTAAGCGCATTTGTCTCATTTTGTCCCGTAAGACCTCCGTTTGTCAGTTTTTCGTTTTTCGTCTTGATTTTGATATTAACATAATTATGATTGAATTAGGATCTACCATAGAAATTCCATAAATTCTTAGCTCCAAACACTTGGAATAGCTAGCTCACGAAGGCAAACGTCATTTAAGTAATACTTGTAGGCATCTTTAGGACATGCTAGCATGCTAGCATTTCTTGACTTAGGTGGTAAAAATTAAATGTTAAGGACACCAGAAAAGCTTTTTTTGTTTACGAGTATGTATTGTCTGTGTGTTTTTTTTTATGTATTATATGCATGACTGAAATACAAATTAAGCAATGTGGATGAGTATGTCATGCATGATGTAAGAAATTACCAAAATGCCCCTATGATGAAATTTCTGATGAATGTCGTTTTCTATGCTTTTCGTTGTGTAGGAAATTCGAATTGGTCAGAGCAACTTGTGCTCGGGTGATTGATGGATGTAATCTCCTCGTATACCTTTTGCACCCGTATGTTTACATGATACAATATGTTTTAGCTCAAGGTGTTTGAATGTGTGTCCTCCTTGTAGAGCATGTTTATCTACACACAGCTAGAGATTAGAGTTAGGTTCGCTAGATGATGACCGAGGTGACAACGCCTACAATAGACTAAGCACCTTAGAATCGTGAGCACCCCTAGCGCTCCCATGCTAAGAGAGATTCGAGGAGTCAAAACAAAGAAACCTGGTGCTTGAAGTCTACGTTAAGCCACATAGCCTCGCCAAGAATCTAATAGACCATCTCAACTCACAAAAAAGACTCAAATGACGTTTAGATTACGTTAACTTATACATTAGGCATCAGTAGTTTATCTCCCAAACAAACATGAACTAGAGAACCTTGATAATATTAGGACACGATAACATGTGCAGTTTAAGGTCAATAGGTTTCTAGTGGACTAAATACCCTATGATAGTGAGCGGTGATAAAAATCTAGGCATGTGTTTACCAAAAGATGTGATTTGAAGTCCCTAATAAAATAGTAGATCTCCACGACTCCAAAGAATGACAAAGGTAGCTATCTAGGCTATGAGAAGCATGAACGCTACACTGTCTTCAGACCCTCGATACCCTTCCCACTCCAATTTAGTACTATTGAGCTACACGCATGCTAGTTAGGGTAGTTCGAGCTTCTGTTTTGCTGAATCGCATGTGGTCTCTTGAATATAGCCACTATGATGTTAACCTGTTCCTTAAAGGAGAGAGTGGGACAACATCAGATAGCCTAGTAGCGGGCTAATGCAAAAGGATCACATCCCCCAAAATATAAGTGACTCTATGGTCCTAAGCGATAAACCAACAAACCTCTTTTCGATGATGTTCAGACTAGAAATCATCGTATTGTTTGATTAGAATTTTATGAAAACGTGCCTCAACATAGGTTTTCGATCCCTCACTGCACAAGTAAAGCAAGTTGCCATGGTCAAAGAATAGAAATCTGGTACAAATAAGCAAGAAAAGGCAGCATATAAGCAATTAGCCGTTGGTATGGTTTCAGTTTGCTGCAAGTACCGTCGAGCCAGGCCTAGGCCAACTAGGATTGTATGAACGGTAGTTCATTTTGATTATCTTGCATAATAGATCCGTCAAGAGATGGGACGTGGGATTATGCGGGTAATCTTAGTAGTTGACAAGCATAGGGGATCACTTCCCTAACCTTGGGTGACTAAATTGTCCTTTGGGTAGGGTTCGCCTACGAACCTCCCATGGATGATGAGAGTAGACTAGCACTTACCATTCTATCCCAGCTAGAAAGAGTTTTACGATGTGACGCCTCGACCAAGAATATCAATTACATGGTGCTTAGGTAGATCAAGCTACCTAAGTCTAAAAATGACCTTTCTGAACTTTTCGCTTACTTTTCCCTTTCCATTCTTTTTCCAAAAGCCTTAACTCTTTAATATTACTTGTTAGGGTATAGGAGTATAGGACTGACTTGCTTAATTCCCTTGTCCTAGCTTAATCCTTTAATTTCTTTCCTTTTCATTCGTTCGGTCTTTCATGGGTGGCTTATTCTTGTTGGAGCTAATTCCCTTTATCTTTGGGGTGTTACGCCTGCGATCGTCGAGTGTTTTAGAAATTTGAAAAAAAAAGTGGGTCTGCAATGGCAGTCACATCCATGGCTTCATGAATTCATGGGAGAGGGAGGAAAGACAGGAAGAAGAAAAAAGGGATTAAAAGTCGACTGCGAGGAGCTCTTGAGAAGAGAGATAAAAGTTTCGGTAAATTCACATATACTGCGTGGAGAAGAAAATATCTATCGGGTCAGGTCAGATCCGTGATTACAACCCCTGGCTCAAATTAAGACAAACCCAAGCCTCAACCCACGACTAGTGTGAAGCCTAGTAGCTACGAACAAAGCCCTGAAGCCCACCTGCTAATGTAAACATAGTAAGGGACCTTACTATCGGTTTGGTTAAAAGTTGATGTTTGTATGATGACACGTGCCTCGTGGTTCTACACATGATATATGCTTGATATGTGTGAAATATTTAGAGAACGATGTGATTGTGGTGTGTGTATGAAACGATATGACTAAGATATCTTTATGAAATGATAGGAATAGGATATGTTTATGAAACGATATGACGGGGATACGTTTAGGAAACAACACGACTAGGATATGTTTATGAAATGATATGGCTAGAATATGTTTATGAAACAATATTGCTAGAATATGTTTATGAAACGATAAGACTAGGATACGTTTAGGAAATGACATGACTATGATATGTTTATGAAACTATATGACTAGGATATGTGTGTGAAATGAGATGACTATGATATATTTACGAAATGGTATGAGAATTATATGTTTATGAAATGATATGACTATGATACGTTTCTGAAATGATATGACCATGATATGTTTATGAAAAAATATGACTAGGTTATGTTTATGGAACGATATGACTGTGATGTGTTTACAAAAGAAAATGACCATGATATGTTTACGAGATGATAAGTCCATGATATGTTTGTGATACAACGTGACTATGAGATGATACGTGAATGTTATGACACGTGATATGGTGATGTACTGATGATATGATAAATGTTATGGTATAACACGTTTGGCGATATAGTACATGATATGCTAATGATATGATATTACATGATATGACACTATGCATGATATGAATGATATACTTAAAAAATGTGTCGACATAATGCACAACCCCAATTTATGTAAGGAAAGCTGTGATAAAAATGATATGATATGAAGTAAAAATGGAAGGGGTTGTCTTACATGATAAAGAATAAAAATGTTGGGATATTATGCATCATTGTGTGTTCAAGCATCTGGGAATACCCCTCTTTTACGATTGTACGAACGCGTACAATACGAGGTAAAAAGATGATCATTATGTTTGTCATAATGCTACGACGGTCGCTATGCCTAACGAGTGTTCGACATCTACTGCTCCAAAGAATGCTCGCCCAACCATGAAAGGGGCGGAGGATGTGTGCGAACTGTCTGGTGGGTTCATACTCGCTCGTGTGGATCGTTTGTAGAACAATAAATACACATCCAATTAACTCGTTCAATATATCCACCTAAGGAATATAGACTGATATGATAGGTCCTACACATGATTGTATGTGTTTGCATCTAACCCTAGTAGCGGGGTCACTGAGCATTTCTTATAGTACTCAAATCACGTGCTACTGTTATTTCAGATAAAGGCAAGGACCCTCTCGACGACTAACTATATTGAAGTATTTTCGAACACGTAACTATATTGAAGTGTTTTAAGATGAAGTCTATGTGTTTATGATAAAATTTAAACGCTTATTTTTTCACAAAATGATTAAGTTATGATGACGATAGTAACTCTACATAAGTAGAAATCTAGGGTCGCTATAGTATTCTTGTTTGAACGGAAGGATATGCTCCTTATATTAGAAATTTATGTCAGATGGGCACAAATTAAGTTAAAAAGTCATGGATTAAGAGGTAAAAAATTTGAATTTTCCACTCATTTTTTTTTAATAAAAAAATAAAAATAAAAATAATAACTTAGACTATATTAAGTTGTGATAAACCATTAAGCATTAAAGAATTCTTCACTTTTGATCTTAAAGTATTAAACTTGTAATTAAAAAATCAAACTATAATTATTTTTTTATAAATCACCATAAAAGTTGAATATCGATAATGACTTTTTTTCCATTGTATATTATGCTTTCAATGGGTGAACTTTTTCTTTTTAAAAAAACTATCAATTATATAAATTTAGAGATATATATATAAAAACGATTGTGTCGTTGAAAGTTTGGCATCATGCATCACCCTTATTTACCTAAATCATTGGCCTTCGACTTGCAATAGACCGTTATAATTAAGAATCGTCACTTTCCAAGGTGACCCTCGAAATTGGAGAGATAAACAAGTGAAGGAATTAAAAGTTGATGCAAAAGTAAAATACAAAATCACATAAAGACAATTCATAGCATTAATTTTTTGATGTGTTTAGAATATATAATTACCCTAGATTCCTATTTAACCTAAAGTCGCTACTGTATACATATCGTAAACATTTTATGGAAAAATATTTCATTCAAAACTTTATCATAAATTGTTGTCGTGGACTTTAAATGTTTTCTAAAAGGTCATTCAAATAAAATACCAAAAATTGAAATAACATAAAGTAAAACTGCCCTATACTAACCTATGTGCAACAAAATTAAATACTCACTAAGTGGCCCCGCTATTGGAGTTAGATGCAAGCACATACAATTATGAGTGTGACCTATCATATTAGTCTATATTTCTTAGGCAGTTATCCTAAGTAGGGTTAATTTGATGTGTATTTACGGTTCTACACACTGTCTACACGTACGAGTATGGACCCACCAGTCGGCTCGCATACCTCTTGGGCCCCTTTCGTGTCAGTCGAGCATTATCTAGGAGTTGTTGATGTCAGACACCTATAAGGAATAGCGACCTTCGTAGCATTATAACAAATATAATGGTCATTTCCTTGTCTTGTAGTGTACGCGTTCGTACCATTGTAAAAGATGAAGGGGTATCCCCCGATCCATGAACACGCAATGATACATGAGGTCCCAACATTTTTCCTTTCATTATGATCTATAACAACCCGTCTAGCCGTTTCCTTTATATCATATCACTTTATCATAACCTTCCATGTGTATATCGGGTTTGTGAATTATATCAATTCATCACATTGTTTGTCAATCATATCATATCATATATCTCATCATGTCAAACATATGTCATATAATAAATATCATATAACATTGTATAGAATCATCCCATCATAGAATAACATCATCATACATTATGGTCACAACATCATAAATATAAAGATTAAATGACACGTGCAAGGGCCACTAGGCACGTGTCGTCATACATTAAACAAGTCGTTGAACCTATCCGATAGTAAGACCACTTACTTGGTTGGCCTTAGCCGACGTTCTCCCTAAATTCGAGTACGTTTGCTTTTCTTCCCTCGAAATTTCTCCTATTATTAATAGTTGTCGTTTTCGATTAGAATGTCCATCTTGTTTCGTTAGAAACTACAATTTCTTAACTCAGTTTAACATAAATCAAGAAAGTGAACCTTATACCGAATTTAATTACCATAAACAAGATCAATTTCAGCTTTAGGATAGTCGAAACGGTAAAACTTGGGCCAAATACCCTTTAGCGAGCCGAAGAGCTAGATTCTGAAAAACCCTTCTCATCTGCAAGTCAAATGCAATGCGAATAGTTGCATTGTCTTCAAGTCAAATTTCCTTCTCTAGCCAAAAAACCTCGAACGAAAGCTTCCCATAATTGTTGTTAAAGTTGCACCAAAGCAATGTTGTCGGCAAAATATTCTCTTTGAATTCCCAACTGTATTCCTGCTTGAACTAAAGAATATGCTCCCCTAAATGAGAAAGTTATGTCGATGGGCATGATATATGCATAAAAAATTAAAACTATAAGAGACTATATAATTACATAAAAAAATTTAAATACCAATTTGTGCATAATTCAACTAGCTGACACAATATCGTTGAAGAGGTCAAGTACTATTCAAACTCTCCACGCCACATATTTATTAACAAAAAAAAAAAATTAACCCAAACCTAAAACAACTTGTAATTCAATCCTTAAAGATTAAAAAAAATTTGACTATAAAAAAAACTATCAAATTCATAAATTTAGATATACATAAAATAATATGGTCTCGTTAAATATTTGTCATGGAGCAACACCCTTATTTACCTAAATCGTCGTATTTCAATTTGCAATGTGCAAGCAAAGGTACGTGTTGATAATTAAGAATCGTCACTTTCCATTGAGAATGTGGATATTGGATTGCAAAACAAGTGAAAACGTTAAAAGTTGATGCAAAAGTAAACAACAAAATCAGATAGAGGTTATTCATAACCTTCCCTTTTTATCAACTTCGAATTTGTTTGTTTTTCATTTGGATCGTTTTGAACCATATATATATATATATATATATATATAATGATTGCACTAAAACAAAGATACCTTTTTAACACCTTTTAAAGATAGATTTTTATGTAAGAGGCTATTAAGAGAAAAACTAAAAAAATTGAAAGTATATTAAGAGTGTTTGTTTGTTAGGTTAAGCTTTATTTAACAAGGAATCACACACATTTCCAAACTTAGGTTACCCTTCTCAAGTTTCTTCTATTTTAGTGCTCCAAATTTTTGAATAAAATTGAGATGTGTGTATTCATTTTGAACTCAGTCGATAACAACTTGGATATTTCATTACCATACATGCACTATTTTGTTAAAAGAAAAACCCTTCTCATCAACATCCCAAATGCAGTGCCAATTGTTGCATCGTTCTTGAAGCCAAACTTTATTATCCGGCGAAAACACCTAGAACGAAGCATGTCCAAGATTCTTACTAAAATTGGAGCAAAACATTGTAGTCTACAAAAAAAAATTTAATTTGAAATTTAAACGGTATTGGTAACGTTTACAAGAAAAAAAATAAAAAATAAATAAATAAAAGAAAAATCCAGTCGCCGAAAAAGGCTCGAGAATTCCGGTGACGTGCCGGAATCCTCACGCACTCTAACCCACGCGCCATTTGAAACCCTAAGGTTACACCAAACGAAGCCATCGCCCAGTCTACTCTCACAAAACATGCCTACATTAACGACAATGCGAGTAATAGAGAGAAGATGAACAATGATTGTGGTTTTTCGATAAACGCAAGCTAGTGAAGGCAAACCGAACCCCCACCTCTTGTTTTAAGATTGCCCTCAATCTCCCCTTGATATATAAAAGATATCTCCATCAATTGGAGAAGGAAGCATAGAGAAAAAGACCGACGTAAGGAGATCGTATTCATGGGGGCGGGGGGAAATTGCACGCTGTAAGGACTGGGTTGACTCGATGACTCTAAAAAGACGGGTAAATTTTTTGTGAAATAAAACAAATGAAATTTAAAACGTAATATACATTATATTTATATTATATCAAAATAAAGTTTATATAAAGTATTTAAAACACAACACAACAATTAAAATACAAAATAAGTAACGACACAAGACATTTTAAAACAAAATAGTTGAGGACGATGGGTTAGGTTTGTCTATTGCACCTGCTCCAAAGTCCGCTCTCGACCTCCACCAGCTCTTTATTACCTGAAAAAGAATGGAGAATAAGGAATGAGTACAAAGACTCAGTAAGCAACCTACTTGTCCGCTCTTAATCGTGTCCTTGATAAGCTAGGGTACCACACTCTTTCTTTTCTTCTTCTTGTTATTTTTCGTGTAGTAAGTAATTGTTCTATTTCTTAATCATTCTTCAAGACACTCCCCTTAGGATTTACTGTACTAATCATAAAATTTTTGACCTGTGTCCGAGGCTTCATGCGTTCCAAGCGACACAGTCTTAATACCTACGCTCAAGGCTCATTCGTTCCAAGCAGCGTAGTCTAAGTCATGAGCATGATGTACGGTGGGAGGTCTTAGGAGGTTCTTGTTTCTTGGCTAAGGTAAATGATAAGCCGTGTTTCAATTGAACCTATTTCCAAGAAGATTAAAAAAATGTCAAGAAGATTAAAAAATGTCAACAATAGGTTTCGAAACTATGCGAGCAAAGTTTAACTAATTTAAAGTCTGTCTTCTTAGCCACTCAAGAACATCAATATTGGATGGAAAGAATTATTTTTAATTTAATAAATTATGTAAAAGTCAAATGGTCAATTTGACTTTATCTTCTATGGAGATTAAAGGGGATCGAGAATAAATCCCGACCACAAACGTCTTTTATCGGAAGATTATAAATACCGACAATATGTTATGTATAAATCAGATTGGTTAATGAATATAATTCAGATCTCAAATTGAGACGTTTCCCATAGAAATCCGAGCATCAATTTTGCCATTTCTAAGTTTCAAGCAATTCTTGTGGTAGAATTGCATCTGAGCCATTCAATCAAGCCTTGATCGAGTTCGATTGTGGAGTGACTCAATTTAGAACAAGGTTTCCAAATCTTGCTTCTAGATCTTCGATCGTAAGAGGTAATCTAATTCTAGCCTTATCTCTTGGTTGATCCAAATTTCGAATAAGGAGGTGTTAATTACTTTGATCAAGGGTTCTTGCTTCAATAAAAGCTTGGATCGTTGGGCTGAGGATTAGGGTTGCCTTATCAATTTGGTATCAGAGCCTAGGTTGCATTTTTGTGGCCGACTCTAGAATTGATTTTATCTTTCATTTCTGCAATTGTTTACCGTTTCTTCAAACCTGTCCATTTATTTTCTTGTTGTCATTTCTTTATTATCTTTCCACTTTGTTCTTATTGCCTCTTAAAGATCATATTTAGATCTTATAAAATATATATATATATATATCCTTATCATATTGTTCTTAATATTGTATTTATAAATCCTTATCATTAGACCATTTGCACGTTTATGTGAAGATCAAATAAATTTCAATTCTTATTTTTCCTAAAGCATATAAATCTGGAATTGTTGTGTTCCATATTTTTGTTTCATCTTTTAAACTCGAAGATAACTTCTAATTTTCCCGAATTCTGTAAAAAGGAAAGTTAGATCGTTCTCAAATTTTCACGACCATTCTCTTTGATATTCATTTTTTTTTCAGTGTGCAATTATATATCCAAAAATATATTTGTCCCTTATTTAGTTGTTCACTTCTTGTTTTATTTTGTTGTTATTTCATAATTAATTCGTCTTGATTGTCTTGAATAGCTCGCTACTATCAGAATTGCTTCATCCATATATTAGCCTACCTTGATCATAATTTAGTCACTTTCCCAAACAACCTACCTTTGTGTGTATAAACACGAGTGTCCCTGAGTGTAAAATCAGTGAGTTGTGTGTGTGAGGTCCTAAACATATTTAACTACTTTTTGTACAATCATGAACCAAGAGGGAGGAAATGGAGGGGAGATCAATGAAGCTAGGTGGAGAGAAGCACAGGTCGGAACAATTACTCGTTTGAATCAAGTTATTAGTACATTGACAGACCGGATGGAGCGAATTGAAATAGCCTTAGGTAATCTTCAAGGGAGGGAAGTACTCTTGAATGAAGGAGTTGAAAATGAAGAAGATGACAATGCCACCCTTTTAGCGGGACATAGTCCTAGGGGAGGGAGAGATGTCGGTCGAGGGAGAGGAAGAGTCAAAAGAAGAGGTAGAGAAATTTTAGCACCAAAAAGAATTGAGAGGGAGTACCAGTATAAGAGAGGAGAGAAGAAAGAGGAGAATTAAGAGGAGGGGGAGTAAAGCTGAAAATTCCAACTTTCTATGGGAGATATGATCCAGAGGAGTATTTGCAATATGAGAGCAAAATTGAGCATGTTTTCGATTGCAACAATTTCAGTGAAGAAAGAAAGTTGAAAGCTTGCTGTGGCTGAATTTTGTGATTACGCCATTATATGGTGGACATCTTTGAAATCAGAGTGGAGGAGAAATTATGAAGAACCAATTGAAACGTGGGAGGAATTGAAGACATTAATGAGAAAAAGGTACATTCCTAAGCATTATTCTCGAGTACTCAAGCAAAAACTCTATACTCTACAACAGGGATCCAAAAGTGTTGAAGAATATTACAAAGAAATGGAGGCCCTTATGAATAGAGCATGGTATTGATGAAGAGAGGAGGATACAATGGCTAGATTCCTTGGTGGGTTAAACCGAAACTTGCTCATCAAGTGGATGGGAGCAAGCATACTTTGATATGCAAGAAATGTTTGTTACTACCTTGCTGTCAAAATCGAAGGGCAACTAGCTTGGGAGAAGGAGAACTCCAAAGAGGTATGGTATTCCAAAG
>CM066971.1:10415434-10440918 GCA_033971965.1 Cucurbita ficifolia
CCACCTACTTATAGGCTTCTTCGTATCCTTAATTTAGTCAGGATCCCATCGGTCTCCTAGTTCGGTTCTAGGCCATCTCGGTTTAATCTTAGTCCCTCGAAATCTTGCTCCTTTGGTTTTTCAACGGTTCATCAACCTTTTCATTTATGTACACCTATAGAGTTGTCTCCTTACGCTAAGGTGTATACATGTGTCACAATACTCTCTAATGAGGGCGCTTACCGTCTACATGGCTATCTAAGCTTACATGGTATCTAGCCTAGGGGTGGTGCTGAATACCTCCTAAGCTCCATGTAGTCCACCTATGGGGGTGCGCGACCCAACCCATTCCCTATCGAGCTAATGGTCTGTCGAGGAAGTTCAGGGGGACACATGTCCCCTGCCGAAATGGCTTAAGAGCAGTTAAGGATCTGGTACAGGAACCCTTGCGTCCTCACACGAAGCTTATATTGATCACCGGTCCTCCACACTAGCAATTTATGAACACTCCTAAGGTACCTTGTTGCCGTGGTAATTCACGCTAAGTTCCTAGGGGAAGGTTGTAGAGTCTGGCTTAGTTTAGTGACTTATCGCTTCTAATAGCAATTCCTTAGTCTTATCATAGAATTGGGCCATAGAAGATAATTATCAAAGCGTGCATACAACCGTCTTGTAACGTCATAATGTATAATTCTATGCAAACTAAGCATGTAGAGGCTCAACGGGGCGATGTGTCCTCCATCAAGCACCCAGAACACGAGGTTCGCGCCCAATGGGGGCGAAGTCATCCATCAAGCAACCCGAAACGCGGAATGCATGATTCTAATCATAAATTAAATGCATACATACGTACGAGCAGGAAGCTTACAAAAGCATATCAAGCAACACGTAAAACACTATCAAACCGTCACTCCAATACACTCATAATAATCAAGTTAACTATAATCTCATTCATGGGAGAGCTAACCTAAGGCAGAATTATTAGCATACATGCAATCCAATGCAAGCGAATCCTACAAGTATTTCTTCCTAAATACCGCGTGCTCTCTTCGTGCGTGCTCCTGCCCTTAGGTGTCCCAAACAATAATAATGGCTCCTGTAACGCGTGCTCTTTCGCTAGCGAAACTAGAATTCTCTGCCCGGCAAATAGAGGTGAGCCGAAGTAGTTCCATACTCTATATTTCCTTAAGTTAAGTTCTCTATTGACATGCAAATAGCTATTAGAGCTAAGAATCCGGGACAAAAATCGTGGTCATACACAAATTAGAGGGCAATTCGGGTAGCCACAGAAGGTCGTTCGTTTCACTGCGCGCAAACGCAAAGGCGTGGAAGTGGGTAATGTGCGCCAGTCTGCAACATGGCACTTGTGTACATGCTTGCCTACCCACGGCGTCTGGCTGCTTTCGCGCTAGTCCCGCGGCGCTCGATCCTCCGGCTCTGGTTTCGGCTCCTATAGTCCGGGTTCTAATTCGCTCCCACCAGTAGTTTGGTCGATCTGATTCAGCCCGGTCTTGGCTCGCGTTCAATCGGGTTTTGGGGCTCAGGCTTTGTGCAGGCGACACGTGTCCCTCCGTTGCCTCTCGTTGGAGCTGTGTCGCTCGCTCCAGGCCTATCCCGACTGTGGTCGAACGCGTGTTTGTTGCTGCCTGTCACGGCCGCCCTCTCTGACGTCTCTGTCACGCTCGTTGTTACCTTTATTTTTTTTTTTTTGTTCTTTCATCTCTGTCCTTTTTGCACTCCGTTTTAACACAGTCACCCCCTTTTTCCTTTTTCGATTTTCATATACTTTTCTCTTTCGATTCGTAGTTTCGGATCGATATGATTTTCTTCGGCAAAGGTTCTAGATCGTGTTGTTACGGGCTAACGTCCTAGTATTTTTTTTTTTTGTAATTTTTTTGCTTGACTACTGGATGGGTGGTAAGAGAGTCGGAAGTTCTCGCCTTTTTGCCGTTTCTCTAACTGGGAAAACGATTCTCGGGACCTCTACCTTGGGGTTAAGATCTCGGCCAAACTTCTTCACAGATCGTGCGTAGAGTTGTTCCTAGGTGAAAATCTCAGCATTTTAGGACTCGATTCACATAAGAAAAGCTTAGATCTGAGAAATGTCGTTCAGAACCTTACCTCGCGAAACGTTCTTGGCTCTTGACGGAGCGTCGGCCTCGCTAGCCTCTCAGTCCTGGTACAAGTCTCGTCTGAAGGTGGATTCTGTCCAGTGGTCCCGATAAACTTCGCAGCTGATTTCTCTTCAATTTTCTTTCTAACTCTCCTTTTCTTTTAAAGGGGATTTGACGGGGTTTTCTTTGAAACCCCTATTATGGCTAGAGGGGCAAAATGACATTTTTTGCCCCTCGGTTGACTTAGCCCCCCTTATTTTTTAATTTTTTTTTTTTATTTTGGGCATTATATAGCCCGCTCTCGTTGCATGACAACGTGTCGCCTTATAGTTGGCATGTTGGGCTTAGACGACCTCCATTCGAGTCTCTTCCTTTGCAGCTGCATTATTTTTATTGTTTTGACACATATCGCCTAAGTTTCAAATTTCATGAATTCTTTCCTAAATTCTTCACGATACCATGCTTTTCTTAATATATTTTCTAATTTTTTATATATATTTTTCTACGTAACTTCGTAAAACTCGATTCCTTATCTAAAGCTGACGAGTTTTCCATCCAACTTTCGGGCAAAATTAATCCTCATACAGTTTTTTGTTAACTATTGAAAGGAAATAAATTCCATTAAAGTTGGTCCCAAAAACAAGGAAAACCTTACTATATTCTTGAGGTTTGCTAGGAATTCTGTCTTTCAATCGGCTTCACCTCCAGATTTCCTTTCGGAAAGTTGAGTGTGAGATCGCATCCTAAAAACCCTTTTTGGACTAACTTTCATAATCTAAATCACCAAAAATCTCATGGTCCTAAAGAGACTTTGAAACTAAAAACTAGATAAACTCTTACTTCTCGATCTTGCCTTTTTTTTCTTTTCTTCTATGATTTTTTTTTTTCTTTTTCTTAATCAAAGAAATCGAGAGAAGAATATTCCATATGGCTTCATTCTTGAGATTAGTAATTTAGAACATTCCTAAAAAATTATTTTTATGATATATATATTTTTACCGAACATAAAAGCCGTCAAATTTTAATTAGTAGTCCAAACTCAACTTAGAGACAACTCGCTACAAAAGACTCCCAGCGATTGAAAAATTGAACTGACGTCCTCCCGAACGACCGCCTCTATGGCAGCACAGCTCTCGAGCGCTCCTCCACCTCGACTGGAATCCTGTGAACACCTGAAAAAGATAGGAGAAGAGGGATTAATATAAAAATTATACTTAGTAAGCCACCTATTTGTAGGCTCTCATCGCATTCTAGGTTTAACAGATTCCCATGGTCTTCTCAGTGGCTCTAGAATGTGTTGTTTTGATCTTATCTCTTTGGGGTTATTCGGGTTCTTCGTCCTTTCATTTATATCCTAAGAGTTCCCTTATGTCGTATTGTGTATGACTAATGACCTACGGGTAGCTACCTCGTGCATGGCTCTTGAGACTACTTGGTAGCTTACCTAGGGGGTGAGCTGCAACCGCCTAGGTCCATAATAGTCCCCCTCACCGGGAAGGGACTACTCCTCCATATCCCATCCAGCTAAATGGTCTGTACGACGTGGATCTCATGTTTTCCATGCTAAAATGGCTAGGACCAGTCGGGTCCTGATCAGGAACCCCCTGGTCCCCCATGAAGCTATGACACCATTCACACACCTTGCAGCCTAAGGGTACTCCTGAGGTAGTTCGTATGTCGTGATGGTCTGTTAGGCTCCTAGGGAAAACGTTAGGTCTATATTTAGTGACTTGTCACTCTAACCACAAATTCATAGACTTATCATAATAATGGGTCATGAAAACTAACTGAGTGTGCATGCAACTATCATCTAACATCATCATAATAATTCATGCAAAATAAAGATACATGCTCAACGGGGTGATAACATCCATCAAACTCCCGGATCGTAGAGTTCACAAATTCTCATCCTTTTTAGCATGAATTAAATACATACATATATAGCACAAGCTTAAAGCATAATTGCAACACATAGATAATTCTCATAATGCTTCACATATTACATTCATACTCATAATAATCATACTACCAAAATTCATTCATGGAAAGCTACCATCTAAGGTAAATACACTAGCATGCATGCATTCCAAGCGAATCCTACAAGTATTTCTTCCTAAATACTGTGTGTGACTTACTTTGTTGACGCGTGCCCTTCATACATTTCTACACAATTAGGGTGTTCAAAAAGACTGATTTTCTTCGATTAGGTCCTATTTCACATAAAAATAGGGTTAGAATTGGAATTAGGATAAAATCAAGCAAACAAAAGACGAATAGGCTAAAAAGAAGCTTACACGTGCCTTGCACACACTCCCATGCGCCAGAGAGGCAGTCCACGCACATCATCACGCGCGCGTACGGACGCGCCTGAGGGAGGAGGACGCGCGTTCTAGTGTTGCCACGTGGCACGCTCAGATTGGTCAGCCGCTAACGAGTGTGTGGGTTCGAGTATGGAGGTGCGCGCTGAGAAGCCAAATTTCTTTACTATGATACATGGCACATATGAATCGGGTCAAAAATCTTTTGGGTCGAACGGGGTCGGACATATTGCAGGTCGGGGAGGTTGCCACGTGTCGCCGATGGAATGGAGACGTGTCGCTCCACAATGCACTTGACACATTGCTCAACCCATTCTTTGACATGTGTCTGACACGCTTCCCCTCCTGCCGGTTGACATGTGGCTCGTCGGAAAAATTTTCTCTCTCGTTCGGCCAGTCACAGCACAAAATTGATTAGATTTTTCTCACTTTTCTCATTTTCATAAATTTTAATCTGTAATTCAAATCAATTCAGTTTCTTCAGCAAAGTTGTAGATCCTAATCCCATCTACGTCTTGATATTTTTTTCTTGAAATTTACTTCATAACAAACTAAGTTATGGACGTCGGAAGTAGGTACATTTTATTCCTTATCGTGATAAACTCTCTTATAAGAATCACGGTGTTCCAAATGGACCTATTGCCAAGGAGTAAAAAAATGTCAAGAAGATTAAAAAATGTCAACAATAGATTTCGAACCTATGCGAGAAAAGCTTAATTGATTTAAAGTCTATCTCGTTAGCCACTCAAGTACATCAACATCAGATGAAAAGAATTATTTTTAATTTGATAAATTATGTAAAAGTCAAATAAAAATTAGATTGGTTAATGAATATAATTCAGATCTCAAATTGAGATGTTTCCCTTAGAAGTCCGAGCATCAATTTTGCCATTTCTAAGTTTCGAGCAATTCTTGTGGTAGAATTGCATATGAGCCATTCAATCAAGCCTTGATCAAGTTCGATTGTGGAGTGACTCAATTTAGAACAAGGTTTCCAAATCTTGCTTATAGATCTTCGATCGTAAGAGGTAATCTAATTCTAGCCTTATCTCTTGGTTGATACAAATTTCATATAAGGAGGTGTTAATTACTTTGATTCAAGGGTTCTTGCTTCAACAAAAGCTTGGACCGTTGGGCTGAGAATTAGAGTTGCCTTATCACTCTCCAAATTTCTGCTCTCAATCCAAGATTTCGTCCAAGCTCCTTCACGAAATTATAGAGCTCCCTTCCTAGATAAACATATCTAAATATTTGATCTCGATTCACAAGATAAAAGGTTCAGATTTAAGAAAAATGCTCAAGATCTTACCTCACGGATTCTTGGTTTTCTCGACCTAAAAATGGAGCTCCACTCCAATCTCCTTCTTCCTTCTTAGGTTGAGTTCTTGCAACAAATTCTTGGCTAGAAATGTACTCTGGCGGTGGTCCGGTGAGTTTTTCAGTGGTTCTTTCTTCCTTCTCTCTTGAAATTTTCTCAACTCTCTCTCTCACTTTTTCTTTTTTGTAGGACTTTTGCTAGGGTTCTATTTGGACCCCTTTGGTGCTGGATTTTTGCCCCTTTGTTGACTTTGACCCCTTTTTTTTTTTATGCTACACTTCTAAAGTCTTAATCATTCATAATCTAACAACATCAGAAAATATATACTCGCATAATAGCATGTCTTAAGGATCCCTGCAAGTATTACTTGAAATAATTCTGAAAAGCTACTTACTTGGGTGATTCATTCCTTCTCGAGCTCATTTTTTTTGCTTGCTAGAAGCTCAAAAATTTCTAAAGCGCCCTCCGTCGAGTTTAGAGGACGTGCACGAGTACCCACATTGATGGAAGGTTGTACATGCACGAGTACCCACATCTGTATGGGAGGGGTAGGCGCGTTTGTTGCAAGACATGTATCGCCTTATGGTTGGCGCGTCGGGCTTAGACGACGTGCGTGTTCGAGTCTCTCTCTCGAGTGTAACTATTTGCTTCGATTTTTTAGATTGCGCCTTGTGTGCTCTCTCAACCCTGGCTTTTTTTTTTTTTTTTTTTTTTGTCTTCTAATGCCATGTTCACATGCGTCCTCTTCCTTTCCAGTGGTGTTATTCTTCTTGCTGCTTGACACATATCGTCTACTTTTCAAATTTCATGAATTCTTTTCTAAATTCTTTCCGATAACATATTTTTTCTTAATATATTTTGATTTTTGTATATTTTTTCTACATAACTTGGTTCAACTCAATTCCTTCTCAAAAAAAGTTGAAGAGTTTTCATATGCCTTTCTGACAAATTAATCTCATATAGTTTTTGTTAACTATGAAGTGAAATAAATTCCTTTAAAAAGTTAGTAAAAATAAAAACCCTTACGATTCTTAAGGTTTGTTGGAACTCTGTCTTTTCGATCAGCTTCACCTCTGGATTTCTTCACAAAAGAGTGAGATCACATCGTAAAACCTTTTAGACTAATTTCATAATCTAAATCACCAAGAATCTCATGGAGGTAGAGAAAGACTCCAAAACTAAATACTAGAAACCCTTGCTTCTTGGTCTTTTGTTTATTGTCTTAGTCAAAGAAATTGAGAGGAGAATGTCCATATGGCTTCATTTCTTGAAATTAGTACTTTAGAAAATTCCTCAAAAATTAGTTTCTATGATATATATGTTTTTTCCCCAAACATACAAACTCCCAAATTTTAATTAGTTTATTTTAAAAAATATATATATTGTTTTTGCATAACAAACATTTTATTTTTGTAAGAATGTATTTGAACCATTTATTTTATTTTTAAGTGTTATCACAAATAAGCTTTTTTTTTTCATAAAAAAGGAAAACATAATAGAATTATTCTTATACTTGTAAAATTATCACAAAAGGATGAGTCCAAGCTTAATCTTCTAAACCCTTATAAAAACAAAACGCTAATTACAATTCTAAAAAAAAAAAATTTGAAAGAAAAATAAAAAATTGTTGAGAGTGGGATTTGAACCCACGCCCTTTCGGACCAGAACCTTAATATGGCGCCTTAGACAAACTCGGCCATCTCAACATTTTTTGTACCAATTTATAGAGACGTGACTTCGACCAAGACCCGTTTCTATACAGGATTGCAGCTTAATAGCCTCGTCACACTATCCTATATGACCAATTTGGGTCAAGCTCGACTATACTAGGTTCAAGAATACTTTCCATCCAATAGGGAAACTACTATCTCCAATCTAGTTCACTAATAGCGTTGGTCATGTACTAGAGAAAATAAAAAGTGATCTTGGCTCTAAGGTATTTTGCACACTGCTCATAAGGCTGGTAAGCTTTCTTGGTCCTCCTTAGATTTTGTGGAGAAAATTAAAATCTCAAACTCACATTTTCGGAACACTTGGGACTGGATTCTCAAGACTAATCCAATTTTTTTGAGCAATATGGTATCATCTTTTATCGCTACTACAATCCTACGGCATTTTAGTAATTATCCATAACATACATTGTATTCTTATCCAAAATAACACTTTGAAAGTCTTACTCATTCATATTCTACACAATATAAGGCAAAATATGCTCGTATGCTAGCATGTCGTAACGATCCCTACAAGTATTACTTGAAGAAATAAAGAAAAGTTACTTACTTGGGTGATACATTCCTTCTCGAGCTCATTGTTTCGCTTACTAGAAGCTCAAAAGTTACTAAAATTTTTCTCGCAGGTCCTCACATGCCCTCAGTCACCCCACATGTAACGACCCTAGATTTTTGCTACCTAAAGTCGCTACCGTCATCTTAACCGAAGCTCTTATGAAGAATTTAGCTCTGAAAACATCATCATTAAAATCATGATTTCAATATAAGCATAACATCAGCATTGAAAATATTGTCATGGTGTTACGTGTTCACAAACATAATTGAAAAACAAAAATTAAAACGACAATAATAAATAATTCCAAAAACATGAAATGCATAAAAACGTATCCCTTTAAATATGCTACTAGCCTATGCACATGTCATGGTCTTTGATTGCGATGTCGTCGTCAACCGTACAGGGGCGCCTTGCCTTTACCTGAAAATGATGTAGCATACAGCCTGAGTATTTCGAAAAATAATCAGTAAGTGACCCTACTATAGGGGTCGTGAAAATACAAACACATGCAAGTCATGCTCTAGGGACCTATCTTTAAAACATCATAGGGGTTGCCTTCAGTTTGGACTAAATTGGATGCGCAGTACACACGACCCACACGTGCGAGCGTAAATCCGTAGGCGGTTCGCACCCCCTGGACCCATCACAGTCAAGCTAGCTGTCCGCAGTGACGTATGGAGGTCAACTGACACATATGTCATATTAAGGAAATAACATTATCTTACATCGTCATATTAACATGCATTGTCATCATCATGCAACGTCATCATAAACACATCATAATCATCGTAAAACATCAACAATGTCATCATATAACTCATACATATCATCATACATTATACTTACGTCATACATCATAAAGCATAAATGACACGTGCCGGTGCAACTAGACACGTGTCCTGATACATCAAATAATTGTCTAGCCTATCCTATAGTAAGGTCACTTACTTGGTTGCTATAGGCGACGTTTTCTTAATTTTGAATTCGCTAAGCTTTCGTTCCTCGAAGTGTCTTCAAATGTCTCCAAGATTCGTTTCCTATTAGGTTATCTACTTCCTTTCATTAGTATTTCACAATTCTAATATAAATTTAACATGAATTTGTGGAATAGAGCATCGTACTAACCTTAATTACCTTAGTTATGGTCGAAACAACTTCCGAAGGGTAAAAAATGTAAGGATTAGTGTAATTTTGTACAACTCGAGCTGAATAGTAGGTTTGTGAGCCATCAAGCCGAAGCTGGAGTCGAGTCGAGCTCATTCAAGTTGTTGGAGCCAAGGGGCTGCTTGCTGCAGATGATGATACGTGTGAGCGTTGGAGAGGTACACATCTCAATTCCCTTCTCGCGTCGAGCCGCGGGTTCAAGTCGCGGATCACTGAGGCGCGTGGGTTGCGATTGTTGCAGTTTGAACTGGAACAATGGAGTTAGGCCTCGGGTGTGGGCTTCGGTGTTTTGGCTGCAGGTACTCTGATATTATGTCGTGGCTGAAAGGTCGGGGTTGGTTTTCTATGGGCTAGGCCGAGGCGCTGCAATGGGTTGGGCCGTTGTGGATTATGGCTGAGGTAATGGGTAATGGGTTCATGGTTTGGATACCCAATTCAGATCCGAATCCGATGGACCCTTTCTTCCTCACTCAGGTTTCGGTGCGATTTGTCTCGTTCTTCTCTCTCTCTTTCTGACGTCCTTTCGATGGCTTTCCGTCATTGTTTTCCCCACTGGATTTGAGTCGTTTTGCACATCTGGTTACCCTCATTTACACAGAGCGTGTTGGTTTGTTGATATGGCATGAGAATCATACCCACAATGTTACTATTCATCTTGGAATCGACCTGTCTCTTTTACCGATGTAACGATCCGAAATTTTCTACTTAATTTAAGGTCGCTATTGTATACATTTTATAAACATTGAATGCGGAAATACTCCATTTAAACTTCCATAAAACATAACATTCGGCTTAAAACACTGCCATGGACTTACCTGTTTTGAAGACTAAATAAAATAAATAAACGTTTAAATAAAAAAACTTCCTATTCTAGCCTAAGTCTAAGAAATAGTATGACTACCCTAAGCATGTGCCATGGTCTCGAGCTGCGATACCGTCGTCAGTTGTATAGGAATGCCTTGCCTTATCCTTAAATAAAGGTAGCACGTGGCTTGAGTATTTTAAGAAATACTCAGTAAGTGACCCCACTATTGGGGGTTAAATGCAAGAACATGCGAATGCAATGACGAGACCTATCATATCAGTCTATTTTTCCTACGACACTATTCTAATGGACAGCTTGGATGTGTATCATATACTCTACACACAGCCCATACATGCGAGTATGGGCTCACCAGATAGTTCGCACACAGCTGGACCCCTTTTCTTGTCGGGCGAGCCTTCTCTGGTAGCTCAATTTTTGCTGGACACCCATTAGAATTAGTAACCGTCACAGCGGCATTATGTAAAACATAACGATACTTCGCCTGCCTAATGGATGTACGCGTCTGTACCCTCGTGATGGAGTAGAGGTATCCCCCAATGCATGAGCACATATAATGCATGAGGTCCCAACATTTTTCCATTTTCATTATCATTTAATACAACCCCGCTAGCATTCTATACGTATCATATCGTTTTTCATATCATTTCACATTCCGTTCATCATTCATATCATATCGTTTTTCATTCTTCAGTTCTCATATCATACATAATTCTAACGGGGTTATATTTCATGTCATTTATTGTGATTTCATGTCATTCATATTATGCCGTATACACACAATTTAGGAGACATAACATAACGTCTCATGCTTTTAACATAATATTTCATCATAGCATAACATATTGCATCACAATATATCATATCATAAACAAGTCAATTTATCACATATCTCGTACCATAACATATTTCATATCATTTTCATATCATATATATATCCGTCATTCACATCGTATCATAATCATATCATATCGTAAACACTTCATGGTCATATCGTTCCCTAACTTATCATCGCCTTAACGTTCCTATATCTATCACAGTCATGTCGTTACATGAACGTACCTTAGTCATATCATCACAAGAATGTATCATAACGCTATCGTTCTATCAATCTATCACACACCTATCCCTTTCTACCCATAACCTAACCGTATTCTTTTATCAAACTCTCATATCCATAGCACTTCGGTATTTAACCTAGTCTTAACGTTTCATGAACGTATCTTACTCCTATCGTTACATTTCGTTTTGTGCATCCTTCTCGTATCCTATCTCAAACATATCATTGAACACATCGTACCGTAATTATTATCATACAATTCACATATTATAACATATACATAACATATTATAAGCATATCAATGCACAAACAATTCACACATATCAATATATATGACACGTGCCGAACTACGAGGCATGTGTCAACATCAAATATAACCATGCTGATAGTAAGGTCACTTACATGATTAGCTTAAGTTGTCGTCACCAATTTATCCTTAAAAAAGTTCGATTTTGTCCTTTGTATCCAAATCAACCTATATGAACCATGACATCAATTTCAATTTCAGTTTTTTAAATTTTACAGTGGTCCATGTGTTACTTCATGTGAGCATTAGAGACTTTATGAGTAGAGTCTTGGAATGTTTATAATATATAATGTTATTTTCACTCCATATCTTATTTTTTATTCTTACGGTTGTAGGGAATGTATTGTTATAGACTCAATCTTCCCTCCTCCTCTCGGTAATTATTTTTATTATGTAAACAACATATTTTCAGTCTCTAGTACTCTTCCTCTCACTTCCAAATCTTCCCTTTTTATTTTCTTAGTGTATTTTTTTTTCTTTTCTATTCTTATGTTAACCGTTGGGCTTAACAGTATCTCCTTTCTCTTTCCTTTTCTTACTCTATTTCTTTTTTTTTTCTTTTCTATTATCGTTCTCTCTCTCTATTTTCTTTATCTTTCATTTTCTTTCCTTGGATTCGGTTAGTCTTCTCCTCGTATTTCCTTTGATTCTATTAGTCTTCTTTATGTATTGACAACCTACGTAAGAAGATCTAAAATATCATTGGTTGTGATTTCCTAAAACTCATACAAAATTCTTTCCATTTAATCTCTAAATAAAAACTAAATAATTATAACACAAATTAATATCAAGGAAGATTCAAATGACATATATCTCAACTAAATCTGCTTAAACCTTTTGTTTTTCTATTTGTTTTTTTAAGAAAGAAGAAATTCTGATATGCGTAAATGTTGTTTTTACAGAGAATTCCTGGTATGTTGGAAGATTTATTTGTAGAGAAAGAGTGTTGAGAGATTTAAGGAGGGAGAAAGGATCCGTTACCAAATGTTATTTATTTATTATTATTATTATTTTTTTTTTTCGGTTGTTACAACAAATGTTAAACTCATGTTAACTACCATGGAAGCATACCGTTTGGCTTACTGTGGAGAGTCCTGAGTTTTTGGTAGTCATAGCGGAATGTGAGTCGTCCATTCGATCTCCCTCGTTGTTACCATACATCATCGAATAAGTTGGTGACTGTTCGTATACCTCCTATCTTCGTTTCTCACACTCTCAACAACTATTGCATTCGGGGGCAGAGTGATGGGCGATGGTTTGGCAAAGAATGGAAGGAGAGTGGAATGTGGGTGTTCTTCTGCAGGCGTTGTCCGAGAATTTTGGCGCCTCGCCAGAATCCTTGGGGCTACTAACGACCTCTTTTATTTATTTTTTTAATTTTTTTCTCTGGTCGTTACATCACATGTGTATTGGAGGGGTAGGGTGTCACGACCCAATATTTTACTACGGGCCGTGACTAACAACGACACACGCATGTACAAAATAATTTAAAGATGAAATAGAGAAAATCCTTAATGATATAAAAGTTTTTAAACAACAGATAAACAAAACACTTGACAGTTTGGAAATAAATTTACAAAGACTGCAAATACAAAATAAAGACCGGACTGACAACCCGGGACAACCCATTCCTCTGTGACAATCCCCGTCTCCATCACGCCCATCCCTGACCGACGCCTCGCGTTCCTGAAAAAGAAAAACATAGCAAGGATGAGTATAAAAATTATACTCAGTAAGCCACCTACTTGTAGGCTCTCTTCGCATCCTAATTTTATCAAGTTCCCACGGTCTCCTGGTCCGATTCTAGGACATCTGGTTTTAATCTTAGTCCCCTGGAGCTTGCTCCTTGGATTTCACCGGTACATCAACCTTTCATTAGACACCTAGGGGTTCCTTACGCTAAGCTGATATGGGCGGTATCTCTCTATGAGGCACTACCTCTACATGGCTATCTAAGACTGCATGGTATCTAGCCTAGGGGTGGGTTGAATACCTCCTGAGCCCATGTAGTCCCCCTATGGGGGGCGCGACCCAACCCGTTCCCATGCAGCTAATGGGCTGTACGACGTGGGGACACATTTCCCATGCGAAATGGCTAAGAGCAGTAAGGACTGGTCAGGAACCCTTGGTCCTCCCACGAAGCTATAGATACTGTTCCCACACTAGCAATTTATGAACACTCCTAAGGTACCTTGTTGCCGTGGTAATTCCGCTAAGTTCCTAGGGGAAGGTTAAGTCTGGCTTAGAGCGACTTATCGCTCCTAATAGCAATTCCCTAGTCTTATCATATAATTGGGCCATAGAAGATAACAGAGCGTGCATACAACCGTCTTGTAACGTCATAATGTATAATTCATGCAAACTAAGCACGCAGGCTCAATGGGGCGATGGCTTCCATCAAGCACCCAGAACACGAGGTTCGCGCTCAATGCGGCGAAGTCATCCATCAAGCACCCGGAACGCGGAATGCACAATTCTAATCATAAGTTAAATGCATACATACTTACAGCGGAAGCTTAAAACATACAAGCAACACTCAGATAATTCACCCAATACACTTATAATAATTAGTTAACTAATCTCATTCATGGAGAGCTAACCTGAGGCAGAATTACTAGCATACATGCAATCCAAGCGAATCCTACAAGTATTTCTTCCTAAATATCGGGTGGTGACTTACTTGGTTGACGCGTGCCCTTTCGCTAGCGTTTCTCTGCCCGTGAGGTGTCCAAAAATACTGATTTTCTTAAGTTAGGTCTCTATTGACATGCAAACATTATTAGAACTAAAATCGGGACAAAAATCGGGCAAACAGAGGGCAATTGGGCAAAAACGGCCATTCCACGCGCGCTCACGCGCGTAGAAGTGCACCAGTTTCAGGCTGCATGCGCGCCTACCACGTGCGGCAGCTTCTGCGCAGTCGCGGCTCGACCGGTCTTGTTCGGCACCTCTCTTCTCATGCTTGCGGTTCGGCCGGTCCGATTCAGCCTAGCTCGGCTCGCATTCGCGGTTCGGCTCAGGTTTTGCAGGCGACACATGTCGTCGCCTCGCTGGAGCTGCGTTGCTCCAGCCGACGGTCGACGCGTGTCTGGCGCCAGTCACGCTGCCCTCCACCGCTCGCCGGTCGACCTTTGTTTTTTTTTTTTACATCTCTGTCCTCTGCAATCCATAACACAGTGCCCCTTTCTGATTTTCATATCTTTTGATTCGTAGTTCGGATCGATATGATATTTTCGGCAAGGTTCTAGATCGTGTTACGGGCTACGTCCTAGTATTTTTTTCGTAATTTTTTGCTTGACTACAGGATGGGTTAAGAGCATCGGAAGTTCGCTCACCGTTCTCGAACGATTCTCGGACCTCCGCCTTCGGGTTGAGATCTCGACCAAACTTCTTCAAAGATCGTGCGTAGAGTTTTCCTAGGTGAATATCACAACATTTTAGAACTTAATTCACATAAGAAAAGCTCATATCTGAGACATGTCGTTCAAAATCTTACCTTGCGAAACGTTCTTGGCTCTTGACGGAGCGTCGGCCTCGCTAGCCTCTCAGTCCTTGTACAAGTCTCGTCTGAAGGTGGATTCCGCTGGTGGTTCGATAAACTTCGCAGCTGATTCCTCTCCGATTTCTCTCTAACTCTCTTTTTCTTTTGCAGGGGATTTGACGGGGGTTTCCTTGAATCCTTATTATAGTTGGAGGGGCAAAATGACATTTTTGCCCCTCGGTTGACTTAGCCCCCTTTTTTTTTTTTTCTGGGCGTTACAAACTCTCCCCTCCTTAGGAACTTTCATCCCCGGAAGTGGAAATCTCTTGGAAGAGTTCGGGGTAAGCTCTCCTCACGTCCTCTTCTCATTCCCAGGTTGCCTCTTCCTCACGGTGGTTATCCCATGAGACCTTTACCACGGGAATATCTTTGTTGCGCAACCGTCTAGTGTCTCGAGCAAAAATTCTACTAGGCTTCTCCTCGTAAGACAGATCTTCTCGAAGAGGAAGCATCTCATGCTCGATTACATGAGTGGGGTCTGGAGTGTACTTTCGCTTGACTACCAGACGGGTTAACAGCGTCGGAAGTTCGCTCACCGTTCTCGAACGATTTTCGGACCTCCACCTTCGGGTTGAGATCTCGATCAAACTTCTTCACGGATCGTGCGTAGAGTTGTTCCTAGGTGAATATCTCAGTATTTTAGGACTCGATTCACATAAGAAAACTTAAGATCTGAGAAATGTCGTTCAGAACCTTACCTCGCGAAACTTTCTTGGCTCTTGACGGAGCGTCAGCCTCGTTAGCCTCTCAGTCCTTGTACAAGTCTCGTCTAAAGGTGGATTCTGCTAGTTGTCCGATAAACTTCGCAGCTGATTTCTCTCCGTTTTCTCTCTAACTCTCTTTTTCTTTTGTAGGGTATTTGACGGGGTTTTCCTTGAACCCCTATTATGGCTGGAGGGGCAAAATCTCGTTGACTTAGCCCCTTTTTTTTTTTTTTGGGCGTTACAAACTCTCCCTTCCTTAGGAACTTTCGTCCCCGAAAGTAGAAATCTCTTGGAAGAGTTCGGGGTAAGCTCTCCTCACGTCCTCTTCTCGTTTCCAGGTTGCCTCTTCCTCACGGTGGTTACCCCATGAAACCTTTACCAAGGGAATATCTTTGTTGCGCAACCGCCTAGTGTCTCGAGCCAAAATTCTACTAGGCTTCTCCTCATAAGACAGATCTTCCCGAAGAGGAAGCATCTCATGCTCGATTACATGAGTAGGGTCTGGAGTGTACTTTTGCAGCATGGATACGTGGAACACATTGTGCACGGCGGCAAGGTTCGGTGGCAGGGCATATCTGTAAGCCACAACCCCAACTCTTTCTAGAATCTCGAAGGGGCCTATGAACCTTGGGCTTAATTTTCCCTTCTTTCCAAACCTCAACACCCCCTTCATAGGGACTACTTTCAGGAACACGTGCCCACCCACCTCAAATTAGAAGTCCCTTCTACGCACATCTGCATAGCTTTTCAGTCGGCTCTGTGCGGTGAGTATCCTCTTCTTGATTTTCTGCACCGTTGCGTTTGTGACCTGAACCAACTCTGGTCCCATTAGTTGTTGCGTGCCTACCTCTTCCCAAAACACTGGTGTTCGACACCTACGCCCATACAGTGCCTCAAAGGGGGTCATCTAGATGGTCGCTTGATAACTATTATTGTAGGCAAACTCCATCAGTGGCAGATGTTCGTCTCAGCACCTAGAGAAATCTAGGGAACCGGCTCACAAAATATCCTCTAAAGTCTGGTTCAACCTTTCGGTCTGTCCGTCCGTTTGAGCATGGAACGCTGTACTGAACCTCAACTGAGTTCCTAGTGCTTTCTAGAGACTTTTCCAAAACTGAGAGGTGAACCTTGTGTCCCAGTCTGATACTATGGACACTGGTACCCCGTGCAGGCATACTATCTCCTTTATATATAGCTGAGCCCATCGATCCACTCGATATGTGTACTTTCCTGGAATGAAGTGGGCCGTCTTGGTCAGTCGGACTACAACTACCCAAATGACGTTGAAACCCAGCTTTGTCTTTGGCAAACCCGAGACAAAATCCATACAGACTGCTTCCCATTTCCACTGAGGAACGTTAAGGGGCTGTAGCAATCCTGCTGGGCGCTGCCTCGGGGCCTTCATCTGCTAGCAGGTCAGGCAACAGCTTACGAAATCCGCTATGTCCCTCTTCATTCGGAACCACCAATAGTATCTTTTTAGATCCTGATACATCTTCGTACTTCCAGGGTGGAACGTATAAGATGTATCATGGGCTTCAGTCATAATATCTTTTAAGATTCTCTCGTCTCGGGGAACGCACAGGCGGTTTTGCCATAGCAGACCCTTGTCTGAGGAGATAGAATACCCTACTGGTCTCTCTGTCTCAGTCTTACTCCACACTTTACTTAGGTGTTCATCAGACCTCTAAGCGTCGATAATTTTCTTTCGTAGAGTGGGCTGTATGGTTAACTGTGTCATCTGAACAGTACCACCTTAACCACCACATCTATCCCAGCCCTTTCCATCTCATCCGGCAATCTTTCCTGTGATCATCGCAGAAGTATGCACAGCCTTCCTGCTCAATGCATCAGATACAACGTTGGCTTTGCCTGGATGGTACAGGATCTCTATGTCATAATCTTTTACCAGTTCCAACCATCGCCTTTCTCTCATTATTGAGCTCCTTTTGCGTGAACAAGTACTTGAGGCTCTTATGATCGGTGAAGACTTGTACTTTTTCCCCATAGAGGTAATGTCACCACGTTTTTAGAGAAAATACTACCGCTGCTAACTCGAGGTCATGCGTGGGGTAGTTTCGTTCATATTCCTTCAGTTGTCGAGAAGCATATGCTATCACCTTACCCTTATGCATGAGCACACACCCTAAACCTTTCCCTGATGCATCATTGTACACCACGAGATTACCTGACCTGTCTGGAACTGTAAGGGCTGGTGCGCTTACCAGCCTCTGGAAACTCTGTTCGCAGGCTGAAGTCCAAGCAAAGGGCTTGCCCTTCTTGGTTAGCTGAGTTAGCGCTGAGGAAATTTTGGAGAAATCCTGGACAAATCTTCTATAATATCCAGCTAGCCCCAGAAAACTCCTCACCTCCGTGACTGTGGTCAGCTTTAGCCACCTCATCACTGCATCTATCTTAGCTGGGTCTACTGTGATCCCCTTGCTTGACACCACGTGACCCAAAAATGCTACTTGAGACAACCAAAACTCGCACTTGGAGAACTTGGCATACAACTGCTGAGTTCTCAGTATTGTCAAGACTTTTCTTAGGTGTTCTTCATGATCTGCCTCTTTCTTAGAGTATTCCAATATTTCGTTAATGAACACTATGACGAAAGTGTCTAAGAATTCCTTAAACACCATGTTCATTAGTTCCATGAAAACTGTTGGTGCATTGGTAAGGCCAAAGGACATAACGAGGAACTCGTAATGTCCATAACGAATTCTAAAGGCTGTCTTGGGTATATCCCCTTTTCTGACCCTCAACTGATGATACCCCAACCTTAAGTCGATTTTGGAGAAGACTGTTGCTCCCTGTAGCTGATCAAACAAGTCGTCAATTCTCGGGAGGGGGTACTTATTCTTTATCGTGATCTTGTTTAGTTCCCTGTAATCAATACACAACCGCATGGATCCGTCCTTTTTCTTGACAAAAAGAATAGGGGCTCCCTAGGGTGATACACTAGGTCAGACGAAACCCTTATCCAACAGCTCTTGTAATTGTTCCTTCAATTCCCTGAGTTCTACAAGTGCCATCCTGTAAAGTGCCTTAGAGATTGGCACAGTTCCTGGTTCTAAATCGATCCCAAAATCGACTTCCCTAGCTGGGGGCAAACCTGGCAGATCCTCCGGAAAGACATCTACGAACTCCCTGACGATGTGTACCGATGAGGTTATTTTTTTGTTACTATTGTCTAGGGTCACGCTGGCTAGAAATGCACTTGCGCCACTACGAATCAACTTCTTATCCCTTAATGATGTTATGACGCTTGAGATTCCTTTGGAAGTGGCTCCTTTGTAGGTAAAGTTGTCCCGTGACGGAAGCCTGAGAGTCACTATTCGAGTCTCGTAATCTATCAAAACGCGATTCTCACCTAGCCAATCCATACCCAATATGACATCGAAGTCTTGCATGCTTAACACTATCAGTGTAGCTTCGATGACACATCCTGATATTGTTACACCACCTCCCTTAACCCTATGAGTAGCTAGCAACAGCTCGTGAGCAGGGGTGAACACTGATAGGGTAACCTCTAAAAGTTCTTTCTCTAGGTGTGCTAGCTCTACAAACTCCTCAGATACGAACTTATGCGTTGAACCCGAATCAAACAATACTAAAGCAAGATGGCCAAACATGGGTAGCGTACCTGTGACAACTACGTCAGGCTGGTCAGCTTGCCTGGCTGTTGTTGCATGGGCTACATCTCGCCCCTGCTGATATTGAGCACCCTGGCCCCTCTGATGCTGTACTGCAGGCCGGTTGATACGCTGATCGTTCCTCTGAGGGCAATCGACTGCAAAGTGTCCTACTTGGCCGCATCTATAGCAGGTGTCTGTTCCTGCTCTGCATTCCCCCGTTTGAGGACGCCGACAGTTAGGACAAAGGGTCGTGTTCCATACTCGGGCTCTCCTTCATTTTTCAGTGCGGCCACGAGGCGGTCTACCAGTCCTGGGGTGGCTAGGGTCTGTCCCCTTTCCCTAGGCTGTAGTGTGGGACGATTGTGTTGTTCCCAACTGTAGCTTGTCGGTGCGGGATGGGTCGAGCAAGGTTGTCACTTGAAGGGCTTTCGCATAAATGAAGGATGACTGGGATGCCACATTCCCCCTTAGTTCCTCCCTCAGGCCAGCAATAAATCGTTCGCCCTTCAACTCATCAGAACTAACATAGGTTAGAGAAAACCTTGCCAGCCTATTGAACACCAAGTCATATTCTTCCACTGATCTGTCTCCATGTTTCAGTTCGAGGAACGCTGTCTGCATTTTCACTCTAGTAGTGATTGGGTAATATTTGTGGAGGTAAGCATCTTTAAACTAACACCAGGTAATAAACTCTCCTTGTGGTATAATGGTCTTCTGAGCACCCTTCCACCAGAAGTGCGCCTCTCCTTTCAGCATGTAATTCCCACAATGGGCCTGATACTTTGGCGGGCAGTTCATAAAATGGAAGGTCGTTTCTATGGCCTCTAGCCACTTCTCAGCGGCAATGGGGTCCACTTTGCCTCCGTCAAAGGAAGGCGGTTTGTGCCTCTGAAAATCTCTTAGGTAGCGGGACTCCACAGTCATAGTCCCTGAATCTTTGGCCCCTTGCCCGACTGACTGATTCGCCATCATAGTTTGTATCATTTGGTTCGTGAGGGCCTGATTTTCCATCGAGGTCATCATGAACGTCTGAAACATCTCTGTTGTGGGCATGGCTAATGGTTGGTTTAGTGGGACCGCTGTACTAGTGGTTGGAACCGATGGGACCTCCTCGGAGAAGGGAGCAGTAGGGGGTGTATCGAGCAGCCTTAGGGCCTTGGCCCTCATTCGGCGTCTTTTACTTCTTGACGACTGTGGTACGGTCCCCTCGCTAGTTTGGGGCGTATCCCCAACCTCCTCTTGAAATTCAGGTTGTCCTACTTCAGGTATTGGAATCGAGGTGTCCCGAATTTCCTCTCTTCTTCCCCTTCTGGGTCCGGGCCCTACATATGGTTCTCGTCTCTTTGGTGCCATTATCTACCACAATAGAAAAAGGACTATGGTTACAATCCATTCGTAGCACATCTCCTAGGTAATGTACGATTATAATGCCATAGTCGGTCATGGTATACTCTATAAATACTAGCTTAACCTTTGTCTCTATGTTTCCATCACGGGAGAACGTTTGGTCGTGAGCGGCATGTGTTTGACGAGTGAGGTGACAGAGGACACGACTCTATATACTAAATGTCTACAGGACCTATAACCTGACTGCTCTGATACCAAATTCGTCACGACCCAATATTTTACTACGGGCCGTGACTAATAACCACACACGCATGTACAAAATAATTTAAAGATGAAATAGAGAAAATCCTTAATGATGTTAAAGTTTTTAAACAACAGACAAACAAAACACTTGACAGTTTGGAAATAAATTTCGAAAGACTGCAAATACAAAATAAAGACCGGACTAAGGCCCGGGACAACCCATTCCTCTGTGACAATCCCCGTCTCCATCACGCTCGCCCCTGACCGACGCCTCGCGCTCTTGAAAAAGAAAAACAAAGCAAGGATGAGTATAAAAATTATACTCAGTAAGCCAGCTACTTATAGGCTCTCTTCGTATCCTAATTTTAGCAGGTTCCCACGGTCTTCTAGTCCGGTTCTAGGACATCTGGTTTTAATCTTAGTCCCCTGGAACTTGCTCCTTGGGTTTCACCTATTCATCAACCTTTCATTAGATACCTAGAGGTTCCTTACACTAAGTTGATATGGTCGGTATCTCTCTATGAGGCGCTACCTCTACATGGCTATCTAAGCTACATGGTATCTAGCCTAGGGGTGTGCTGAATACCTCCTAAGCCCATGTAGTCCCCCTATGGGGGGCGCGACCCAACCCATTCCCATGCAGCTAATGGGCTGTACGACGTGGGGACACATTTCCCATGCGAAATGGCTAAGAGCAGTAAGGACTGGTCAGGAACCCTTGGTCCTCCCACGAAGCTATAGATACCGTTCCCACACTAGCAATTTATGAACACTCCTAAGATACCTTGTTGCCGTGGTAATTCCGCTAAGTTCCTAGGGGAAGGTTTAGTCTGGCTTAGAGCGACTTATCGCTTCTAATAGCAATTCCCTAGTCTTATCATAGAATTGGGCCATAGAAGATAACAGAGCGTGCATACAACCGTCTTGTAACGTCATAATGTATAATTCATGCAAACTAAGCACGTAGGCTCAACGGGGCGATGTCCTCCATCAAGCACCCAAAACACGAGGTTCGCGCTCAATGGGGCGAAGTCATCCATCAAGCACCCGAAACGCGGAATGCATAATTCTAATCATAAATTAAATGCATACATACGTACAGCAGAAGCTTAAAGCATACAAGCAACACTCAAATAATTCACCCAATACACTCATAATAATCAGTTAACTAATCTCATTCATGGAGAGCTAACCTAAGGCAGAATTATTAGCATACATGCAATCCAAGCGAATCCTACAAGTATTTCTTCCTAAATACCGAGTGGTGACTTACTTGGTTGACGCGTGCCCTTTCGCTAGCGTTTCTCTGCCCGTGAGGTGTCCAAAAATACTAATTTCTTTAAGTTAGGTCTCTATTGACATGCAAATAATATTAGAACTGGAATCGGGACAAAAATCGGGCAAATAGAGGGCAATCGAGCCAGAAGGCCGTTCCACGCGCGCAAACGCGCGTGGAAGTGCGCCAGTCACAGGCTGCACATGCGCCTACCATGCGCGGCAGCTTTCGCGCAGTCGCGGCTCGACCGGTCTGGTTCGGCTCGGCTCGGGTCGCGCTCGCAGTTCGGTTGATCTGATTCAGCCCGGCTTGGCTCGCGTTCGCGGTTTGGCTCAGGCTTTGCAGGCGACACGTGTCGTTGCCTCGTTGGAGCTGCGTTGCTCCAGCCGATGGTCGACGCGTGTCTGGTGCCTGTCACGCCGCCCTCCGACGCCGCCCTCCGACGCTCGCCGGTTGACACGTTGCTCCACCCATTCTTTGACATGTTTCTGACACGCTTCCCCTCCTGCCGGTTGACATGTGGCTCGTCGGAAAAATTTTCTCTCTCGTTCGGCCAGTCACAGCACAAAATTGATTAGATTTTTCTCACTTTTCTCATTTTCATAAATTTTAATCTGTAATTCAAATCGGTTCAGTTTCTTCAGCAAAGTTGTAGATCCTAATCCCATCTACGTCTTGATATTTTTTTTCTTGAAATTTACTTCATAACAAACTAAGTTATGGACGTCGGAAGTAGGTACATTTTAGGTACATTTTATTCCTTATCGTGATAAACTCTCTTATAAGAATCACGGTGTTCCAAATGGACCTATTGCCAAGGAGTAAAAAAATGTCAAGAAGATTAAAAAATGTCAACAATAGATTTCAAACCTATGCAAGAAAAGCTTAAATGAATTAAAGTCTATCTCCTTAGCCACTCAAGTACATCAACATCAGATGAAAAAAATTATTTTTAATTTGATAAATTATGTAAAAGTCAAATAAAAATTAGATTGGTTAATGAATATAATTCAAATCTCAAATTGAGATGTTTCCCTTAGAAATCCGAGCATCAATTTTGTCATTTCTAAGTTTCGAGCAATTCTTGTGGTAGAATTGCATCTGAGCCATTCAATCAAGCCTTGATCAAGTTCGATTGTGGAGTGACTCAATTTAGAACAAGGTTTCCAAATCTTGCTTATAGATCTTCGATCGTAAGAGGTAATCTAATTCTAGCCTTATCTCTTGGTTGATACAAATTTCATATAAGGAGTTGTTAATTACTTTTATTCAAGGGTTCTTGCTTCAACAAAAGCTTGGATCGTTGGGCTGAGGATTAGGGTTGCCTTATCACTCTCTAAATTTCTGCTCTCAATCCAAGATTTCGTCCAAGCTCCTTCACGAAATTATAGAGCTCCCTTCCTAGATAAACATATCTAAATATTTGATCTCGATTCACAAGATAAAAGGTTCAGATTTAAGGAAAATGCTCAAGATCTTACCTCACGGATTCTTGGTTTTCTCGACCTAAAAATGGAGCTCCACTCCAATCTCCTTCTTCCTTCTTAGGTTGAGTTCTTGCAACAAATTCTTGGCTAGAAATGTACTCTGGCGGTGGTCCGGTGAGTTTTTTCAGTGGTTCTTTCTTCCTTCTCTCTTGAAATTTTTATCAACTCTCTCTCTCACGTATTTTCTTTTTTTTGGAGGACTTTTGCTAGGGTTCTATTTGGTCCCCTTTGGTGCTGGATTTGCCCCTTTGTTGACTTTGACCCTTTTTTTTTATGCTACACTTCTAAAGTCTTAATCATTCATAATCTAACAACATCAGAAAATATATACTCGCATAATAGCATGTCTTAAGGATCCCTGCAAGTATTACTTGAAATAATTCTGAAAAAGCTACTTACTTGGGTGATTCATTCCTTCTCGAGCTCATTTTTTTTTCTTTCTAGAAGCTCAAAAATTTCTAAAGCGCCCTCCGTCGTGTTTAGAGGACGTGCACGAGTACCCACATTGATGGAAGGTTGTACATGCACGAGTACCCACATGTGTATGGGAGGGGTAGGCGCGTTTGTTGCAAGACATGTATCGCCTTATGGTTGGCGCGTCGGGCTTAGACGACGTGCGTTCGAGTCTCTCGAGTGTAACTATTTGCTTCGATTTTTTAGATTGCGCCTTGTGGCCTCTCAACCCTGGCTTTTTTTTTTTTGTCTTCTAATGCCATGTTCACATGCGTCCTCTTCCTTTCCGGTGGTGTTATTCTTTTGCTGCTTGACACATATCGTCTACTTTTCAAATTTCATGAATTCTTTTCTAACTCTTTCTTTCCGATAACATATTTTTCTTAATATATTTTGATTTTTGTATATTTTTCTACATAACTTGGTTCAACTCAATTCCTTCTCAAAAGTTGAAGTGTTTTCATATGCCTTTCTGACAAATTAATCTCATATAGTTTTGTTAACTATGAAGTGAAATAAATTCCTTTAAAGTTAGTCCAAAAATAAAAACCCTTACGATTCTTAAGGTTTGTTGGAACTCTGTCTTTCGATCAGCTTCACCTCTGGATTTCTTCACAAAAGAGTGAGATCACATCGTAAAACTTTTTAGACTAATTTCATAATCTAAATCACCAAGAATCTCATGGAGGTAGAGAAAGACTCCAAAACTAAATACTAGAAACCCTTGCTTCTTGGTCTTTTGTTTATTGTCTTAGTCAAAGAAATTGAGAGGAGAATGTCCATGTGGCTTCATTTCTTGAAATTAGTACTTTAGAAAAACAATTCTAAAAAAAAAAATTTGAAAGAAAAATAAAAAAATGTTGAGAGTGGGATTTGAACCCACGCCCTTTCGGACCAAAACCTTAATCTGGCGCCTTAGACCAACTCGGCCATCTCAACATTTTTGGAACCAATTTATAGAGATGTGACTTCGACCAAGATTCGTTTCTATACAGGATTGCAGCTTAATAGCCTCGTCACACTATCCTATATGACCAATTAGGTCAAGCTCGACTATACTAGGTTCAAGAATACTTTCCATCCAATAGGGAAACTACTATCTCCAATCTAGATCACTAATAGCGTTGGTCATGTACTAGAGAAAATAAAAAGTGATCTTGGCTCTAAGGTATTTTGCACACTGCTCTAAGGCTGGTAAGCTTTCTTGGTCCTCCTTAGATTTTGTGGAGAAAATTAAAATCTCAAACTCACTTTTTCGGAACACTTGGGACTGGATTCTCAAGACTAATCCAATTTTTTGGAGCACTATGGTATCATCTTTTATCGCTACTACAATCCTACGGCATTTTAGTAATTATCCATAACATACATTGTATTCTTATCCAAAATAACACTTTGAAAGTCCTTACTCATTCATATTCTAAC
>CM066971.1:10441018-10446018 GCA_033971965.1 Cucurbita ficifolia
TTTTTAGTCTAAAACTAATAACTTTAGAAGATGGGAAGGTCCCTCCACTTGTGTCATAAAAAGCTTCACAAACATTCTCCCCTTTTGTATTTTTCACTGATTTCCACATCGCCATCGCTTTTTTCTAAGAATCATTAGTTTACCTTAAATTATGTGCATAATTTTACGTGCGATCATAACTCAACCCTTCACCTAATTTAATCATAAAAAATGTAATAGCTAAAAAGATTAATAAAATATTGGTGTACGTATAAATAATTATAATTATAGGATTTGGAAGGTAAACACCAATATACAAAAATTGAAAATTAAACACACAATAACATAAGACATAATATTATAATGTTTGGTATTTTGATTCAAATGACCTAAATGACCTAATGATGTGTGTGTTTAAACTTTTCAAACACATCTGTATCATTGGTGGGATAGAACAGATCTTATTTGGTCGGATGTTAATATAATAATTTACTGTATTAGCAAGTGATGAGATTTGTGTTGGTAATTGGGAATGCATAAAATACAAACATAAAGCATGACAAGTTTGGCTTTATTTACTACTTAATTAATGGCTCTCTCTGGGTCATACACGGTGAGAGGAGAGAGAAAGAGAGAGAAGGGGTATCTTTATAGAATGGACATTATATATTGTTTACTTTATACTATTTATCTAAATTAAAGATAATCTGAGTTGAGAAAGAAAAGCGAATTAAGGGCTTCACCGCCAAAGTGAGTCGGGCAGCTACTATTTTGGGGGTGGGATTTGTTCTTGAATCTATCCGTATTCGCTTCGGAGGTAGAGAGAATGTTCCATCCGAAGAAAGCGTCGAGTATGAATTCTCACGAGAGAGGGCTTTGCGTACAAGGCGACTCTGGTCTCGTCCTCACCACCGACCCCAAGCCCCGCCTCCGTTGGACTGTCGAGCTTCATGAGCGCTTTGTCGATGCTGTCACTCAGCTCGGAGGCCCTGATAGTACTGCTTCAGTTCCCAAGCCTTACCACCTAATTTTAATTTAATATTTCATAATTTCTCCTCCTCCTCCTCCGCCACCTCCTTCCTCTCTATTTCTCTCTCTCTCTCTCTCTCTCTCTCTCTCTCTCTCTCTCTCTCTCTCTCTATATATATATATATATATATATATATATATATAATATATCATATCATTTTAGCACATCATATCAATCACATAATTAACTTGTTTTCATTTTAATTCAGAGGCAACCCCAAAGACCATCATGCGAGTTATGGGTGTAAAGGGTCTTACTCTTTACCACCTCAAGAGTCATCTCCAGGTATACATACACCTATATCTATTTATGACTATATGGATATTGCCTTTGTTTTCGCTGGCTTATATATTGTAAGATAACCACGTTTTTTCATTTTAACCTAACATAGAAATTTAGACTGGGAAAGCAGCCTCACAAGGAGTTCAATGATCATTCAATTAAGGATGGTATGCGAGGTATCACATCTTTTTTCCCTCTATTTCTTCCACCTCTAACTTACACACCCATTATATATATATATATATATATATACACACGTCTTCATCTCAAAATGGACTATTTCGCTCTTGATTCAGCTTCAGGTCTAGAACTTCATCGAAACACGATTTCTTCATCCAATATGATCAACCGCACCATGAATGAGTATGTGTATTAATATATATATAGCTATTTCTGGCAACAACTTTCTTCGTTGTTAATGTTGAGGATTATTGGGGTGAATCCCACATTGATTAATTTAATGAAAGATCATGAGTTTATAAGTGAAGAATACTATCTCTATTGGTATGAAACCTTTTGAGTATGAAACCTTTTGGGGAAGCCGAAAACAATTCCTAACATTTAATTCATTTGAATAGTATAAATATAACTTTTTCTCCTTTTCTTCCTCCTTGGCTATTAGAATAATATTATTAAATATAATAATAGAAGTAGTGATGATTTTATCATTTGCGGGTAATTTAAAGAAGGGTTCGATTTTTTATTTTATTTTATTGTGTAATGGCATTTGTAGTAGCAACTCAAACATGGTTGATGTGATTAGGATGCAAATGGAGGTGCAGAGAAGATTACACGAACAATTAGAGGTAAAAGCTTGGTCGCTCAAAATATTCACAATCGATATATAGTTTTGAAGGAAAATGAATCAATGAATATAAGCACATGCAGGTGCAAAGACACCTGCAGTTGCGGATCGAGGCTCAAGGGAAATATATGCAGAGTATACTAGAGAAAGCTTGTCAAACCCTTGCCGGTGAAGACATGGCAGCTTCCGGGGGCTACAAGCTCATGCCTGGAATCCCAAGCAATAATAATCAACAAGGTGTTGGCGACATGGGCGGAGGTATCAAAGATTTTGGGACCCCTCTCGGCTTCCCTTCATTTCAAGACCTCAACCTCTATGGAGGGGACCAGCTGGATCTTCAGCAAAACGTGGATGGATTCATGCCTCACAACGACATCTTACTGTGCTTGGGAAAGAAGAAGCCACGGCCACCGGCAAACTACGGATCGGGAAAATATGCGTTGGACTGGCCGGATGATCTCCGGCTGCAAGGCATAGGAATGACGCCGCCGCAGCAAGCAGATCATGAATTCAAAGACATTAGCATTGGTGCGACGCTGGCAGAAAGAGATCATTTGGAGGAAATGTATGAGGCAAAGGCAGTGGGATCGGATGAGAGCATGCTAGGGGATCACAAGAAATATGATACCAATGACAATGCGTCCTTAAAGCTTCAGAGGCCGTCGCCCAGAAGGCCACCCCTTTCCGCAGAAACAGTCAACCAGTCTCTTACAGGCGCTCCGCAGGTCACTCTTTCACCTTTTGGTTAATTTTGTTAAAATATCATCGGTTTAGTGTTCAGAGTTGTCATTTCCATTTTCAACTTCAAAAAAAGAGTGAGTGAATGTCAATTATCGTGTAATTAAACTCATTTTACTTTATGATTTTAACTTTAATTAGTCCATATAAAGAGAGAGATGTATGTGTGTGATGAGTTGATTGAAGATTATTAGATCCATGCATGGCATGGGATGGGAAAGGAAGGGAAAGGAAAGGAAAGGCATATGGTTGTGCCAAAATTAAATTAAAGAAGGTACGCGCGGCCACCTATTTTATTGGTTGCAGAGAAAAAATAAAGGCAGTTGGCAAGAAAGCTCCTTGTGTTCTTGGAGGAAAAGAAGATATGGGTGGGACGAGACGGAAGAGGCGAAAAATAAAAGGCAATAAAGCCCAAAGTCAAGGAAGAATATATCCAACGCAATTCCATGCGTGCGCATATCGAGGAAGCTTCTACCTTTTTTCTCATTAATATAACCAAAGGATGCATGTGCCTTACTCTATCTACACTTTTTCCAATTTTCAAGCAGATGGAATCAATTATGCATATGAAATACCCTTCTTCTTTATAGCTTTTCGAAAGGGTAATTCTAATCATTAGCAAACTACACTTTTTTAATTTGCAAACATGACAATTTTTAAAAATTACAAAATATGGCAAAATTGTAAAATAAGATTTGTTATTCCTATTTTACCCTTATTTTAAAGAAATGATTGTTTGTGCGATTTGTTCTTCTGAACAGTTTCTGTTTTGCATTTCTCAATTTTGGTCCAACCATATTTCAGTCATTATCTCCGTCACCTCAGCTGCCACCAAACGTGATGGCTGTTGAATTGGAAATCAGAGATGCGAATGCCACTATGTCTAATGTCAATACGAAAGATTTGGATAAGTATTTGCATGCAGATCATTCAGGAAGTATTTCTCACTAACTGTGGATATAGGTTTTGCTATATGTGTATCATTACTTGCATTTGGAATAAGAGTGATATTCCATGTTGTGGTTTAGGATTCGGTTTTTTAGGGTTTTAGGGTTATAGGGTTTAGGATTCCGGATTTTAAGGTTTTAGGGATGTATGGTTCGGGGGTTCTATGGTTTTTGGTTTTAGGGTTCAGGGGTTCGGGTTTAGGGTTTAGGGTTTTAGGTTTTTACAGTTTAGGGTATAGGGTTTAGGGTTTTAGGTTTTTACAGTTTAGGGTATAGGGTTTTAGGTTTTTACAGTTTAGGGTATAGGGTTTAGGGTTATGGGTTTAGAGTTTAGGGTTTAGGGTTTAGGGTTTAGGGTTTAGGGTTTAGGGCTTCTTGACAGGGTTGAGGTTGTGAGGTCCGATACCCCAACCATATTTCAGTCACATATACCTTTCCTTAGTCTGCCGCCATTATCTCCGTTACCTCCGCTGCCACCAAACGTGATGGCTGTTGAATTGGAAATCATAGATGTGAATGCCACTGTGTCTAATATCAATACGAAAGATTTGGATAAGCATATGCTATACCCTATTTGCATGCAGATCATTCAGGAAGTATTTCTCACTAACTGTGGATATAGGTTTTGATATATGTGTATCATTACTTGCCTATGGAATAAGAGTGATATTCCATGATGTGGTTTAGGATTCAGTTTTTTAGGGTTTAGGGTTTAGGGTTTTAGGGTTTAGGGTTTAGGGTCTAGGGTCTAGGGTCTAGGGTCTAGGGTCTAGGGTCTAGGGTCTAGGGTCTAGGGTCTAGGGTCTAGGGTCTAGGGTCTAGGGTCTAGGGTCTAGGGTCTAGGGTCTAGGGGTCTAGGGTCTAGGGTCTAGGGTCTAGGGTCTAGGGTCTAGGGTCTAGGGTCTAGGGTCTAGGGTCTAGGGTCTAGGGTCTAGGGTCTAGGGGTCTAGGGTCTAGGGTCTAGGGTCTAGTGGTCTAGGGTCTCTAGGGTCTAGGGTCTAGGGTCTAGGGTCTAGGGTCTAGGGTCTAGGGTCTAGGGTCTAGGGTCTAGGGTCTAGGGTCTAGGGTCTAGGGTCTAGGGTCTAGGGTCTAGGGTCTAGGGTCTAGGGTCTAGGGTCTAGGGTCTAGGGTCCTAGGGTCTAGGGTCTAGGGTCTAGGGTCTAGGGTCTAGGGTCTAGGGTCTAGGGTCTAGGGTCTAGGGTCTAGGGTCTAGGGTCTA
>CM066971.1:10458518-10468655 GCA_033971965.1 Cucurbita ficifolia
GCCGCGTGGCGGCGCCCCTGCTGCTCACTGCCGCCCCCCCTGCTCGCTGCTCGCGCTGTCCCTGGCGGCGACGCTGGGCTGGGGCTCTCCCCGCCTGGGACCAAATGCCGGCGCTCGCGGCGTCGCGCCCTGGCCTGCGTCACGGCGCCCCGGTCGCCCTGCCACTCCCGCGCCTTTGCCCGATGCTTTCCGTTCCTCGTCCCGCGAGCCTCCCCTGTGATGGCCCCCCCCCCCACACCACTGTGCGTGGACGGGGCGTGGAACCCACGCCGCTCTGCCTGGCCGTGGCTGCGGGCGGCGACGGGTTGATCCGTCCCCCCTGTGCGCTTGTCGGGCGTCTCCGTTGGCCCGGCCCATACACAGCCCGCATCGGCGCGGGTTGCGAGACTCACCGAGCGATGGCCCCTCCGCCGACGGCCGCCGGTCTCGCGTCCAGTTCCCGCATGGGCGCACGCCCCGGCGACCCTCGGGCGCGGGCTCTGCAGCCTCGGCTCTGCCTTCCTGCTCGGATGCGGGCGGGCCCCGTACCTGCGCCGCGCGGCGACCCGGCGTCCCGGTGGCGCGTTGGGTAGGTCGGGGCCGGGACGCGGCCGGCAGCGCGCCAGCCTCCCCGGCCCCTCTCTGCCTGCTGGCCGTCGCCCCCTGGCGCGGCTGCGACCAAGCGAGCCCGCTCCTGGTTCGGCGCGCGGGCTTGTTACCCTCTGGCGTCTGGCGGTTGCCCCGCGCGCCGCGCCCCGTCGAGGCCCGCTCGCGGCTGTGGCCGCGTTCGCTGCCCGTCCGGCCGTGGGGCTGTGGGGGCGCGGCGCGCGCTCCGGGGGCGCAGCCGGAAACCCGCACCGGCGCCGCGAACCCCCCGCATACGGGCGGAGCGCGCGGCCGGCGGCGGGCCCCGCCTGACTCCGGGACGTCTGCGGCGCCCGCGTCGCCGCGGGCGCCGCCCGTCTGCCGTCCGCACCTCGGGCGGCCCGCCGGGTGCGTTTTCGGGGTCCCCGGCGCCCCCGCTGCCGACCGCCCCCCGGCGGCGGGCGCGGGCGGGCGTCGCCGGCGCGGGCCGCTAAGCCGGCTGGAGGGGGCGGCCTCCCGGATACACAAGGCCGGGCCAGCGGCGCGCTCGTGCGCCCGGCCGCGCGGGGCCCGGGCCCCGCGGGAGCCGGCCGCCCGGCGGGCTGCGGCCTCCCGCGGCGCGCCGCGGGCCGAGCGGGTGCCCCGGGGGCCGGCGCCCCGGCCCCGGCGCCGCCCGTCGCCGGCCGGCCGCGGCGCGGCGGCACGGTGCAGGCACGCGCGCGCGGCGGTCGCGGCGGGCGGCCCGCGCCGCGCCCGGGCAGCGCCCGCGGCTGGCCGGCGGAGCCACCGGCCCGCGCCGGCCCGGCGCGTAGGTGGCTATCGGCCGTCGCCCCCCGTTCGCGCGCGCCCGGCCCGGGCCTACGCCGCCCGCCCCCCCGCGTGCCGCCCGTCCGCGCCCGCGCGGCGCCGGCCTTCCGCAGCGCGCGGCTCCGCCCGAGCACGGCCCGCGGCGGCGCTGGCCGGGTCGGCGGTCGCACGCCCGTCCGGCCCGGCGGCGTTCCGTGCCCGCGGCCGGCCGGTGGGCGCGCGGGCCGCCCGGGGCGCCCGGGGTACCGCCCCCGAGCCCGCCGCCCGCCCCGCCGCACGCCGCGCCCCGTTCCCAGTCCGCGCAGCGGCGGGCGACCGGCCTCGCGGCCCGCCGTACGGCCCCGGCGCGGCGCGGGCCCCGCAGGCCGCCGTCGCCGGCCGCGGCCGGTCCGCGGCGCCGGGCAGCGCGCGGGAGCCGGGCCCACCCCCGTGTGAGCGTTCCGCCCGGCGCCGCGCCCAGTCCCGCTCCGCCGGGCCCCCGGCCGCGCGCCCTCCGGCCGCTCTCGCGGCGGGCACGCCGCGCGCCCCTGCCCAACGCACCATCGGAACAAGGCGCCGGCCGCGCGTCCGGCTCCCCCGGGCCTGCCGCCCCTACCGGCGCCCGGCCGCGGCCGCCCCCGGGCCGGCGCGGGCGCGCGGTCCCCCGGGCGGGGGGCCGGGCGCGCCCCCGGCTGGGCCCGCGGAGCGCGGCCCACCGGGGCGCCGGGCAGGTTCGGCCGCGGCGCGCTCGGGCGCGCGCGGGCGGGCGCCCGCGCCGCGGGCCCCGAAGCCGCGCCACCCGCGCCCGCGGCGCCCCCCCTTCGCCGGCCACGCGCCGCCAGCGCACTCCCGCCGGGCCGCGCGGTCGCGCGCGGTTTCGGGTTTCGGGTTTCGGGTTTTCGGGTTTCGGGTTTCCGGTTTTTCGGTTTTCTGGTTTCGGGTTTCGGGTTTTGGGTTCGGGTTTAGGGTTTCGGGTTTCAGGGGTTTCGGGTTTCGGGTTTAGGGTTGGGTCGGGTTTTCGGGTTTCGGGTTTCGGGGTTTTATGGGTTTCGGGTTTCGGCGGAGCGGTTTAGGGTTTCGGGGTTTCGGTTTCGGGGTTCGGGGGTTTTAGGTTTTCGGGTTTCGGGTTTAGGGTTTCGGGTTTCGGGGTTTTCGGGGTTTTCGGGTTTCGGGGTTTCGGGTTTAGGGTTTCGGGTTTTGGTTTCGGGTTTTCGGTTTCGGGGTTTCGGGGTTTCGGGTTTCGGGTTTTCGGGTTTCGGGTTTAGGGTTTCGGGTTTCACGCACATCGGTTTTCGGGTTTAGGGTTTAGGGTTTCGGGTTTCGGGTTTCGGGTTTCGGGTTTAGGGTTTTCGGGTTTCGGGTTTCGGGTTTCGGGTTTCGGGTTTCGGGTTTCGGGTTTCGGGTTTTCGGGTTTGGGTGTAGGGTTTCGGGTTTCGGGTTTCGGGTTTCCAGGGTTTCGGGTTTTGGGTTTCGGGTTTCGGGTTTCGGAGTTTTCGGGTTTCGGGTTTTCGGGTTTCGGGTTTAGGTTTCGGGTTTCGGGTTTCGGGTTTCGGGTTTCGGGTTTCGGGTTTCGGGTTTGGGGTTTCGGGTTTCGGGTTTCGGGTTCGGTTTCGGGTTTCGGGTTTCGGGTTTCGGTTTCGGGTTTCGGGGTTCGGGTTTTCGGGTTTAGGGTTTCGGTTTCGGGTTTTCGGGTTTCGGGTTTCGGGTTTCGGGTTTCGGTTTCGGTTTCGGTATCGGGTTTCGGGTTTCGGGTTTCGGGGTTTCGGGTTTCGGGTTTCGGTTTTCGGGTTTCGGGTTTCGGGTTTGGTTTTCGGGTTTCGGTTTCGGTTTTCGGGTTTTCGGGTTTCGGGTTCGGGTTTCGGGTTTCGGGTTTCGGGTTTCGGGTTTCGGTTTCGGGTTTCGGTTTCGGGTTTCGGGTTTCGGGTTTCGGGTTTCGGGGGTTTCGGGTTTCGGGTTTCGGGTTTCGGGTTTCGGGTTTTCGGGTTTCGGGTTTCGGGTTTCGGGTTTCGGGTTTCGGGTTTCGGGTTTCGGGTTTCGGGTTTCGGGTTTTTCGGGTTCGGGTTTCGGTTCGGGTTTCGGGTTTCGGGTTTCGGGTTTTCGGGTTTCGGGTTTTCGGGTTTCGGGTTTCGGGTTTCGGGTTCGGGTTTCGGGTTTCGGGTTTCGGTTTCGGGTTTCGGGTTTAGGGTTTCGGGTTTCGGGTTTAGGGTTTAGGTTCGGGTTTCGGGTTTCGGGTTTTCGGGTTTAGGGTTTCAGGGTTTCGGGTTTCGGGTTTCGGGTTGGGTGGGTTTCGGGTTTTTCGGGTTTAGGGTTTCGGGTTTCCGGGTTTCGGGTTTCGGGTTTCGGGTTTCAGGGTTTTCGGGTTTCGGGTTTCGGGTCACAGGGTTTCGGGTTTCGGGTTTCGGGTTTCGGGTTTCGGGTTTCGGGTTTCGGGTTTCGGGTTTCGGGTTTCGGGTTTGAGGGTTTCGGGTTTCGGGTTTCGGGTTTCGGGTTTAGGGTTTCGGGTTTTCGGGTTTCGGGTTTCGGGTTTCGGGTTTCGGGTTTCAGGGGTTTCGGGTTTCGGGTTTCGGGTTTCGGGTTTCGGGTTTCGGGTTTCGGGTTTCGGGTTTCGGGTTTCGGGTTTCGGGTTTCGGGTTTCGGGTTTACGGGGTTTAGGGTTTCGGGTTTAGGGTTTCGGGTATTCGGGTTTCGGGTTTCGGGTTTCGGGTTTCGGGTTTCGGGTTTTCGGGTTTCGGGTTTCGGGTTTCGGGTTTCGGAAAAAGTTTTTCGGGTTTCGGGTTTCGGGTTTCGGGTTTCGGGTTTCGGGGTTCAGGGTTCGGGTTTCGGGTTTCGGGTTTCGGGTTTCGGGTTTCGGGTTTCGGGTTCGGGTTTCGGGTTTCGGGATTTTTTCGGGTTTCGGGTTTCGGGTTTCGGGTTTCGGGTTTCGGGTTTCGGGGTTCGGGTTTCGGGTTTCGGGTTTCGGTTTTGGGTTTCGGGTTTCGGGTTTCGGGTTCGGGTTTCGGGTTTCGGGTTCGGGTTTCGGGTTTAGGATTTTCGGGTTTCGGGTTTTCGGGTTTCGGGTTTCGGGTTTCGGGTTTCGGGTTTCGGGTTTCGGGTTTCGGGTTTCGGGTTTCGGGTTTCGGGTTTCGGGTTTCGGGTTTCGGGTTTCGGGTTTCGTGGTTTCGGGTTTCGGGTTTCGGGTTTCGGGTTTCGGGTTCGGGTTTCGCGGGTTTTAGGGTTTTCGGGTTTCGGGTTTTAGGGTTTCGGGTTTCGGTTTCGGGTTTCGGGTTTCGGGTTTCGGGTTTCGGGTTTCGGGTTTCGGGTTTCGGGTTTCGGGTTTAGGGTTTCGGGTTTCGGGTTTCGGGTTTCGGGTTCGGGTTTCGGGTTTCGGGTTTCGGGTTTTCGGGTTTCGGGTTTCGGGTTTAGGGTTTCGGGTTTCGGGTTCGGGGGTTTCGGGTTTCGGGTTTCGGGTTTTTAGGGTTTCGGGTTTCGGGTTTCGGGTTTCGGGTTTCGGGTTTCGGGTTTCGGGTTTCGGGTTTTTCGGGTTTCGGGTTTCGGGTTTCGGGTTTCGGGTTTCGGGTTTTCGGTTTCGGGTTTCGGGTTTCGGGTTTCGGGTTTCGGGTTTCGGTTTCGGGTCGGGTTTCGGGTTTCGGGTTTCGGGTTTCGGGTTTTCGGGTTTCGGGTTTCGGGTTTCGGGTTTCGGGTTTCGGGTTTCGGGTTTCGGGTTTCGGGTTTCGGGTTTCGGGTTTCGGGTTTCGGGTTTCGGGTTTCGGGTTTTCGGTTTCGGGTTTCGGGTTTCGGGTTTCGGGTTTCGGGTTTCGGGGTTTCGGGTTTTCGGGTTTCGGGTTTCGGGTTTCGGGTTTCGGGTTTCGGGTTTCGGGTTTCGGGTTTCGGGTTTCGGGTTTCGGGTTTTCGGGTTTCGGGTTTCGGGTTTCGGGTTTCGGGTTTCGGGTTTCGGGTTTCGGGTTTGGGGTTTTTCGGGTTTCGGGTTTCGGGTTTCGGGTTTCGGGTTTCGGGTTTTCGGGTTTCGGGTTTCGGGTTTCGGGTTTTTTCGGGTTTCGGGTTTCGGGTTTCGGGTTTCGGGTTTCGGGTTTCGGGTTTCGGGTTTCGGGTTTCGGGTTTCGGGTTTCGGGTTTCGGGTTTCGGGTTTCGGGTTTCGGGTTTCGGGTTTCGGTTTCGGGGTTTCGGGTTTAGGGTGTCGGGTTTCGGGTTTCGGGTTTTCGGGTTTCGGGTTTCGGGTTTTGGGTTAGGGTTTCGGGTTTCGGGTTTCGGGTTTCGGGTTTCGGGTTTCGGGTTTCGGGTTTCGGGTTCGGGGTTTAGGGTTTCGGGTTTCGGGTTTCGGGTTTCGGGTTTCGGTTTCGGGTTTTCGGGTTTCGGGTTTCGGGTTTCGGGTTTCGGTTTTCGGTTTCGGGTTTTCGGGTTTGGGTTTTTCGGGTTCGGGTTTCGGTTTCGGGTTTCGGGTTTTTCGGGTTTCGGGTTTTTTCGGGTTTCGGGTTTCGGGTTTCGGGTTTCGGGTTTCGGGTTTAGGGGTTTCGGGTTTCGGGTTTCGTGGTTTCGGGTTTCGGGTTTCGGTTTCGGGTTTCGGTTTTGGGTTGGGTTTCGGGTTTGCGGGGTTCGGGTTTCGGGTTTCGGGTTTCGGGTTTCGGGTTTCGGGTTTCGGGTTTCGGGTTTCGGGTTTCGGGTTTCGGGTTTCGGGTTTCGGGTTCGGGTTTCGGGTTTCGGGGTTTCGGTTTCGGGTTTCGGGGTTTCGGGTTTCGGGTTTCGGGTTTCGGGTTTCGGGTTTCGGGTTTCGGGTTTCGGGTTTTCGGTTTCGGGTTTCGGGTTTCGGGTTTCGGGTTTCGGGTTTCGGGTTTCGGGTTTCGGGTTTCGGGTTTCGGGTTTTCGGGTTTCGGTTTCGGGTTTCGGGTTTCGGGTTTCGGGTTTCGGGTTTCGGGTTTCGGGTTTCGGGTTTTCGGGTTCGGGTTTCGGGTTTCGGGTTTCGGGTTTCGGGTTTCGGGTGTTCGGGTTTCGGGTTTCGGGTTTCGGGTTTCGGGTTTCGGGTTTCGGGTTTCGGGTTTCGGGTTTCGGGTTTCGGGTTTCGGGTTTCGGGTTTCGGGTTTCGGGGTTTCGGGTTTCGGGTTTCGGGTTTCGGGTTTCGGGTTTCGGGTTTCGGGTTCGGGTTTCGGGTTTCGGGTTTCGGGTTCGGGTTCGGGTTTCGGGTTTCGGGTTTCGGGTTTCGGGTTTCGGGTTTCGGGTTTAGGGTTTCGGGTTTCGGGTTTCGGGTTTCGGGTTTCGGGTTTCGGGTTTTCGGGTTTCGGGTTTCGGGTTTCGGGTTTCGGGTTCGGGTTTGGGGTTTCGGGTTTCGGGTTTTCGGTTTCGGGTTTCGGGTTTCGGGTTTCGGGTTTCGGGTTTCGGGTTTCGGGTTTCGGGTTTCGGGTTTCGGGTTTCGGGTTTCGGGTTTCGGGTTTCGGGTTTCGGGGTTCGGGTTTAGGGTTTTCGGGTTTCGGGTTTCGGGTTTCGGGTTTCGGGTTTCGGGTTTCGGGTTTCGGGTTTCGGGTTTCGGGTTTCGGGTTTCGGGTTTCGGGTTTCGGGTTTCGGTTTCGGGTTTCGGGTTTCGGGTTTCGGGTTTACGGGTTTCGGGTTTCGGGTTTCGGGTTTCGGGTTTCGGGTTTCGGGTTTCGGGTTTAGGGTTTCGGGTTTCGGTTCGGTTTCGGGTTTACGGGTTTCGGGGGTTTCGGGGTTTCGGTTTCGGGTTTCGGGTTTCGGGTTTCGGGTTTCGGGTTTCGGGTTTCGGGTTTCGGGTTTCGGGTTTCGGGTTTCGGGTTTCGGTTTTGCGGGTTTAGGGTTTCGGGTTTCGGGTTTCGGGTTTCGGGTTTCGGGTTTCGGGGTTTCGGGTTTTCGGGTTTCGGGTTTCGGGTTTCGGGTTTTCGGTTTCGGGTTTAGGGTTTCGGGTTTAGGGTTTCGGGTTTTCGGGTTTCGGTTTAGGGTTTTCGGGTTTCGGGTTTCGGGGTTCGGGGTTTCGGGTTTCGGGTATCGGGTTTCGGGTTTAGGGTTTAGGGTTTCGGTTTCGGGTTTAGGGTTTCGGGTTTAGGGTTTCGGGTTTTCGGGTTTCGCGTTTCGGGTTTCGGGTATTTTCACAGGGTTTAGGGTTTCAGGGTTTAGGGTTTTCGGGTTTAGGGGTTTCGGGTTTTCGGGTTTAGGGTTTCGGTTTCCGGGTTTCGGGTTTTTAGGGTTTAGGGTTATCGGGTTTCGGGTTTCGGGTTTCGGGTTTCGGGTTTTCGGGTTTCGGGTTTCGGGTTTTCGGGTTTCGGTTTAGGGTTTAGCGGGTTTCGGGTTTCGGGTTTAGGGTTTCGGGGTTCGGGGTTAGGGTTTCGGGTTTCGGGTTTCGGTTTCGGGTTTCGGGGTTTCGGGTTTCGGGATTTAGGGTTTCGGGTTTTCGGGTTTCGGGGTTCGGTTAGGGTTTCGGGTTTCGGGTTTCGGGTTTAGGTTTTCGGGTTTCGGGTTTCGGGTTTCGGGTTTCGGGTTTCAGGGTTTGCCGGGTTTCCGGGTTTCGGGTTTTCGGGTTTTCAGTGGGTCGGGTTTTACGGGTTTCGGGTTCAGGGTTTCGGGTTTACGGGTTTCTAGGGTTTTGGGTTTAGGGGTTTCGGGGTTTGGGTTTCGGGTTTCGGGTTTTCGGGTTTTCGGGTTTCGGGTTTCGGGTTTCGGGTTTCGGGGTTTCGGGTTTTCGGGTTTAGGGTTTTCGGGTTCGGGTTTCGGGTTTCGGGTTTCGGGTTTTCGGGTTTCGGGTTTAGGATTAGGTTTCGGGTTTTCGGGTTTCGTTTTCGGGTTTAGGGGTTTAGGGTTTGGGTTTCGGGTTTGGTTTCGGTTTCGGGTTTCGGGTTTTCGGGTTTCGGGTTAGGGTTAGGGTTTAGGGTTTCGGGTTTCGGGTTTCGTGTTTCGGGTTTTCGGTTTTCGGGTTATTTCAGGGTTTCGGGTTTCGGGTTTCGGGTTTCGGTTTTCGGGTTTTAGGGTTTAGGGTTTAAGGGTTAGGTTTCGGGTTTAGGGTTTCGGGTTCGGGTTTAGGGTTTACTGGAGTTTCGGGTTTCGGGTTTAGGGTTTTCGGGTTTCGGGTTTCGGGTTTCAGGGTTTAGGGGTTTAGGGTTTAGGTTTTTAGGTTTAGGGTTTTAGGGTTTTCGGTTTAGGGTTTCGGGTTTAGGGTTTTCGGGTTAGGGTTTTAGGGTTTCGGGTTTCGGGTTTCGGGTTTAGGGTTTAGGGTTTTAGGGTTTAGGGTTTGCGGGTTTGGGTTTCGGGTTTAGGGTTTAGGGTTTAGGGTTTCGGTGTTTAGGGTAGTGGGTTTAGGGTTTAGGGTTTCGAGGTTTTAGGGTTTCGGGTTTAGGGCTTTCGGTTTAGGGTTTCGGGTTTTAGGGTTAGGGTTTAGGGTTTCGGGTTAGGGTTTAGTGTTTCGGGTTAGGGTTTATGGGTTTTAGGGTTCGGGTTTAAGGGTTTCGGGTTTTATGGTTTAGGGTAGGGTTAGGGTTTCGGGTTTCGGGTTTCGGGTTTTCGGGTTTCGCGGTTTCTATTGCCTTTGGCCATCGGGCCTTTTCGGGTTTCGGGTTGTTCGGGTTTCCGAGTTTCGGGATTTCGGCGTTCGGGGTACGGGTTCGGGTTTAGGGTTTCGGGTTTCGGGTTTCGGTTTCGGGTTTAGGGTTTCGGAGTTTCAGGGTTTCGGGGTTCGGGTTTATGTTTCGGGTTTCGTGTTTCGGGTTTCGGGTTTTCGGGTTTCGGCTTCCGGGTTTAGGGTTTCGGGCTGTTCTGACGGTTTAGGGTTTAGGGTTTCGGGTTTCGGGTTTTAGGGTTTCGGGGTTCGGGTTTCGGGTTTCGTGGTTTCAGGGTTTCGGGTTTCGGGTTTAGGGTTTCGGGTGTTCGGGTTTCGGGGTTTTCGGTCGGGTTTCGGGTTTCGGGTTTCCGGGTTTCGGGTTTCGGGTTCCGGGTTGCGGGTTTTCGGGTTTTTCGAGTTTCGGTTTTTACGGGTTTTCGGGTTTCGGGTTTCGGGTTTCGGTTCGGGGTTTCGGGTTCGGGTTTAGGGTTTCGGGTTTCGGGTTTCCGGGTTTCGGGTTTACAGGGTTTCCGGGTTTCAGGGTTTTCGGGTTTCGGGTTTCGGGTTTAGGGTTTCGGGTTAGGTTTCAGGGTTTCGGGTTTCGGGTTTCGGGTTTCGGGTTTAGGGTTTTCGGGTTTAGGGTTTCGGGTTTCGGGTATTTCGGGTTTCGGTACTCTGGTTTCGGGTTTCGGGTTTCGGGTTTCGGGTTTAGGGTTCTCGGGTTTCGCGGTTCGGGTATTCGGGTTTCCGGGTTTCCGGGTTTCGGGTTTCGAGGTTGGGTTCTCGGGTTTCGGGTTTCGGGTTTCGGGTTTCGGGTTTCGGGTTTCGGGTTTCGGGTTTTCGGGTCTGGGTTTCGGGTTTCCGGGTGTTCGGTTTAGGGTTTCGGGTTTAGCACGTTTCGGGTTTCGGGTTTTCGGTTTCGGGTTCGGGTTTCGGGTTTCGGGTTTCGGGTTTAGGGTTTCAGGGTTTCGGTTTCGGGTTTCGGGTTTCCTGGGTTCGGGTTTCGGACTGCGCGGGTTTCGGGTTTCGGGTTAGGGTTTAGGTGTTTTTTCGGGTTTCGGGTGTAGGGCTTTCGGGTTTTAGGGTTTCGGGTTTCGGGTTTCGGGTTTTTCGGTTTCGGTTTCGGGTTCGGGGTTTCGGGTTTCGGGTTTCGGGTTCGGTGTTTCGGGTTTCGGTTCGGTTTAGGGTTTCGGTTTGTGTTTCGGATGATAATATTACAAGGAGATATTAGGGTTTTCGGTTTCGGGTTTCGGGTT